>CBVK0100525421.1:0-12781 GCA_900067695.1 Picea abies
TGGGCAGGGATGAGCAGATGAGACTGTCTGAGGGTCTCATAAACTCAGAAGTGAGTTGGAATCAGCCAGGGGAGATGACATAGAAGGTGAACTTGGATCAGCAGGTACAGGTGACAGTGGAAGATATGAGGAGCCAAATGATTATTGGGGGAATACAAATATTCCTACCATCTGCCCAGGAGGAGGCAAAAAATTCTATTGCAGATGATACAACAACAGCAGGGGAACAGTCAGCAATGACTGTCAAAAGGAAATTGGAGCAGACATTTGAGACTGCCCAAGAAGACAAAGAGAAAAATGAGCATTCTGAGGAACGACTCAATGATTTCAGCCAGCGATTTGAAAGAGTTGTAGCATTGGAGCTGACAGCTGAAGGAGCAGACGACGAGGATGATGAGCATTCCGAGGAATGGCTCGATATTTTCAGCTAGGAAGCTGAAAAGACTGCAACAGGGGAGATTGCAGAAGCAGAGGAAGAAGAAGCAGGCAACATTTGCTTTGTTGACATGTGGGATCAGATAGGAGCCCTGGAAGAGAGGGTAAAAGTGCAGGGAAGGCACATCCAACAAGTGAAGTTGGAAATAGATAAGGAGGAAGGCGTGGGAGATCGCGATGATCTTCCCAATGGCCAAAAATTTTTGCAGCTGAGGAGACTACAAAAACAGGACCACCCAAGGGAGCAGCTGGGTACATTGATCGAAGAGATCATGGAGCTGATGATCCGATCAGCAGAGACTGCCAGCGAGGAGAAGCTGGGTAGAAAAGAAGCAGCAGCAGCAGCAACAGAATGGAGCATATGGAAAGCTCCAAAGACTTATTTGGGATCCAGGAGGATTTCCAACAGCTTAGAGGGGAAGTGCATGAGAAGGAGCTCATGATTTTGCAGCTGAGGAGTATGATGCAGGAGCATCTCTCCACACAACCATCCAGCCAACCACGTCAGCGTGCATGCATTCAAATGCTAAAAGGGAGGCATAGCCTCATTTGATATTTGTATTGAATGTAATTAAATGTTGTAGGCTGGTGAGCCATAGAAGCTGTGCCTTTGTGCAGGCGTTAGGTAGATCGGCCTTTATTGTAGATTGCCTGAGATCTAGATCTGATTCTGGACTAGACAACCATTCATTGTAATTGAATAGAGTAGGTGGACATGGAGGGAAGCGCTCGATGATCCCCTCAGGTAAAAGAGATTTTTAGATCTCATTTTGAGTTAGACGAGATAGATGGTAGAGAAGAGAAGAGCTAGAGAGAGATCAGGAACACCATTGTAAAAATACAGGCATTTTCCATTGTTAATATAAACAGAAGTAGTTTTTCCTGCATGTGTTTTGTCTTATATGCATGTCTGTGAGTGTTCATTATATGTTGTATTTGTGTGTTGTTATCATGCATTTGCAGGAGTGTGTTTGATTTCAGGGATGAAGGTCTTTGAGGTTTCATGCCATAAGGGCATGATAGAGGGTTATGGTCTCTGAATACCAGTGCACAGAGGATGCATTTCGGAACTCTACGGAGTCAGACTAAGAAGTGTTGAGGCACAGAAGCTGAAGTCATCAACTCAGGAAGAAGACCTGTGAGGTTAATGAACACCTCAGAAGGCAAGGTTGTGTAGCTGAAACACAGTTGCAGACAGAACTTTGTTGTAAGCTCTGTAGAGCTCTGCTAGGTGGGCATTGAGTGTAAGCATGAGGTTATGGAGGAAGAACTCTACTGAGAGTTTAAGATAGAAGACAGAATCTCTGAGGAGTTTTGTAGAGCTCTGCCAGGTGGGCATTGAGCCAGTGCAAGGAATGCACAAAGGGAGGAACTCTGCTGAGAGTTTGAAGGAAGCCAAAATCACTGAGGATTCTAAGAGCTCTGCCAAGAGGGCATTGAGTAGGTGAAAAGGGTGCATAGAGGGAACCTAGAACTACTGAATGTTCTGTGGAGAAGATACTCCTCCAGGTGGGTGTCGAGGAAGTGTGCAGATAGGCATAGAGGTGAAGAGAACTCTCTTGAGCTCTACCATTTGAAGGAAGAGTCCACTAAAGAATCTACATTAGGTTGTTGAACACCCAGAGAGACTCAACAAGAGGTTGCTTGAGCAAACAGAGAGCCAGGAAGGCATTTTACTCTCCATTTGTGGGAGGAGAAAGGAAAATTCCCTTAGGGGTCTGAGTGGTTGTAGAAGCTCAGAAGAGGTAGCACCAGCGTGTGCATGAGAAGACTCTGCAGGAGCGCAGATGTCAAAATCCTTTAAGGATTCGAGAAGAGCAAGCTCAGGAAGGGAAACATTTCATATGCATGCCGAGGCTCAAAGTCGAAGAGCTCGCAGAAGAGAAAAGAGGCAAAGGTCGAGGCCTTTGAAAGATTGAAATTCTCCCAAGGCAGGAAGAAGATCACAGAAGCTCAGGAGGAGCAACGTCATCCATCAGATCGACAGGAGAATAATCCTGGACCATTGGGTTTAATGTCCCAGGAGGAGCTCAGTAGGAGCCCATAGAAGGAGGAGACTGACAGCTGTCAGATCTCACTCAGAAATCCCGTCATTCGTTGGATCGGGAAGAGTTGCGCATGGTTTAGCCTCTGGAGGAGGAGCACGCGAGGTGGATTTATCTGAGCCATCAGATCTTGGATCAGATCGTCGACAACCGTCGGATCTGCAAGAGTCACGCAGGAATTAACCCCGTGAACAGGAGGAGAGAAGTTTCTATAGGCATCGAGATATCGACCATCGGAGAATCGAGATTCTCGAGGTCATGTAAATCGGGACATCAAAAATCCTGAAACAGTGAAAGAGATCTAGACCGCCCGTCTGAGGGAGAACGCATGGCAGCGAGTCAGAGCCATCGGGGAGAGGATCGACAGGAGGTCACCCATCGAAAAATCGACAATCGGAGTTTCGTGAGTCCTGGAGACAAGTCACTCAAGACACTTGAAGTTGCGAAATCGCGAGGAGAAATCGGTACCGTCCTTCTAGAAGGACACGTGGCAGAGATTGAGAGATCTCACGAACTCGAGAGTTCGCAGGGTAAAGGCCCAAGTGTTGGGCATCCCAAGTCACGAAGACGTGAGGAGCGAGAAGGAGAATAGCCGTTGGATCTGGATCATAGGAGGACCATCGGATCCACACTAGGCATCGTGTATCGGAGTCTCACGAGAAAAGACTCAAGAATTTGGCCACGGGGATCGCGAGATTGTGAGAAGCGATATCCCGATAGCTGGAGGACAGTGTGGGCCATAGTAAAGTCGGCGAGTGGAGTATAGGAGTAGCCAAAGGAGGACAGGTGGCAGGTCAAAGGCTGGGAGCTGTTGGAGGACCAACACATTAGGAATCGATAAATCGATATTCCCGTGGACGAGGGATCGGGGAAATCCCTAGAGGAAACCCCGACGCAGAATCTGAACCGTCCATTCGGTGGGACGCGTGTCAGTATCATGGAGGAAGTCGGGAATCAAAGGATCACGGATCCTGGGGTCGATTGTGCTTTGACATTGAAAACCCCGAAACCCCGACGGGAGGCTGATTTAGGTCATATGGTAGCGGTCACGTGGACCAGGGCCTAGCCAGGAGGGCTAGCGCACAAAGAGCTCATCGGGAAATTAGAACCCAAAATCTCGACAGGAAGGTAAGGCTACGGTCTCATGGAGAATGGTCATATGGACCCAAGGGTATAGCCAGAGGGGCTAAGGCTAGGGAAGGTGCTCATTGCAAATTGGGGAATCGAGAGGATAGTGACTCTCGACGGTAGGAAGTGGAAAATCCCGAACCCCGATAGTGAGTTGGGGATAACCACGATAAAGTGTCGAAGGCCGTGGGGAGGAATTAAAGGACCTGTGGATCAGGTATTAGAGAAAATATTCCACTCAGGAGTCTAAAGAGCCGCTTCGGCTCAGAAGAAGGAGAAATTGAACGATCCTGTGAGCGGATGATTCTGAGGTGTAGGAACACCCTCACCTGCATCAAGTGCTAGGTGTAGGAACACCCTCTCCTGCGTCATAATATAAAAAGAAGCCACAGTGTCTCTTGCACCTTCAAAGTGTGGACCGAAGACTATGTTAGGTTTTTCATCCTCTGAGTTGATGATGTCGACCTGGCTTTTGTCTTCGGAAAAATTAATCATTTTGGTGATTTGTTTTCTGTATATGGGATTTTTAGCTAACTCAACAAGGGGAATAGGAATTTTGATTTTATTTATTTCATTTTCCAAATTGAAGTTACCTAGAGCCTTGTCATTTTCAATGTTTGGGGCTTCCATACCTTTCTTTTCGGTTTTTCATTGAGATGTGACCTTGTTTTCATTTATAGGAGCTTGTGTCTTCACAGGGAGTGTTCCTACTGGTTCTGACTATACAGGTTGTGTATCAACTATGTTTCTTTTTGCAGACTGTTTATCTGCAACTTTTGGAGTTACCTCATCGGTTTTTCTTCTTAACAAACTCTTTTTTGTCGGAACATTTGGGAGATTTTTATTTCTTGGTCTCAAATTATATTTTCCCTATAGTTCAACAATAATATCATCTGCAATATTTTGATATGTGAAATCATCAGTCATATTATTGCTAACATGTTCTTCCAATGTACTTTCTTTACTTAAAGATGCTTTGTAATCCTATCTTGATAAATAAGGGGATTTATTATCATCGCCAAGGTTACTAATATCTTCATTGATTTCTTCAAAATCTCCTAAATCTTCCTCTCCAATATAGTTTTCACTTTTAAAAGGTGTTGGAATTTTTTGATCTTCATTTTTATTTATTTTCTATGGTCCCTGAGGTTCAGGGTTTCTTCGAAAATCTTTTCTGGGGAAATTATCTCTTTTCGATTTCAATAGTTCCATTTTCGAGATCTTGTTTGAAAGTTCTTGAATGACCCTAGCCATCTCTTCTATTCTATCTCCTGAGGACTTTCCTGATCCTGAAGATCCACCTTTCTCTTTATATTTTTTATTTTCTTTGTTTCCAGTTTCAGTCTTTGCTTTAAGTTTCCCTGATGCCATCATGTTTGATTCAATTTCAAGCGCATCATCCTTTATTTTTGTGAGATCTATTTATCTCCTTTCTCTCATAAATAAGGCAAATTCGAGATCAAAAGCGCCAGCAAAAGTCACTTTTGTTGCAGGGTGTGAAGGTTTAACCTCAATTGGAATTTTATTATACAACTTATTGAACCTCTGTGTGAATTCTAGAACTGACTCAGAGTTTTTCTTTCTAAGGGATCCGAATTCAGTTAAGTAGTAGAGGTGATCTTTCCTCTCTCCCCATTGTCTAATAAATTCACTTTCAAGTTCTTCATAGGATCTTAAAGATCCAGCTGCTAAGGATCGGAACCAGGTCCTCACCTGTCCCTCGAAATTTTGAATGAGGAGTCTAGAATAAACATCTTCATGTTCTATTTCGAGTATGTCAGCAAATTGATCAAAAAAATTTATATGTTCTTGAGCAGTCAGATCACCTTCCCCTGTAAATTTTGGAAGGCTTTTCATATAATTCTCGGGGAGATCATGAAGAGGAACAAGAAGAACAAGGGGAGCATATCTAGCAACCACTTTAGTGAAAATTCCAGGAAGTGGTACTTGACCACCTCCAGGGGCACCACCAATAGCTCCAGCACCTCCTTGTGCAGCCATGGTTAGATTTGAGACTGAAGTTCGAAAAGTGTGAGGAGAAGATTCTTGGAAATCTGGAGAAGAAACTTCAGGAAAAGAGAAAGTATCGAATGAGGGGGGAAGTGAAAGTGATATTTCAAGAGTTTCCGATGAGTTTGATTGCGTAAAGTTAGGTTGATCTATAGTATATGTAGATAAAAAGACTTGTTTAAGTGGTTTTTGTAATTTTAAATTTTTTTCTAGATCGGAGACTGGCGAGGTCTGCTTGCTATCCGGGTTTTTTCTGGTGTTCTTGCGGCTAATAGCTAGTTTAGTTATTGTGGACTCACCAAGTGAAAAATATTTAGCCTTAGAAGGTTTTCTATCCTTGTTCACTATCAAAAACAGAAAATGTCAATGTCGTTCTCCCAAAGGGAAAAGATTTGTTTCTTCATTCCTCGACAACGACGCCAAAAAGATGGTGTTCCTAAGTTTATGCTTTAAGGCTATAAAGCATACCGTCAAGGCATCCGTAAATGATTTAGAGGAATGATTTAGAAATAGGAATTCAAAAGAAGGTTAAGGAAAAATAAGTTTCTCAACTGTCTCTGTCTTGCTTCTTGTTGTTCTTGGATGCTAATGTCTCTCTCAATAGCAGCCCATGAGCGTTCTAACTCGACCTGGTTAGTTGCTGTTTGTAAAATGGTATTAAATAAATTCAAGGCAATACTGGTTTGATCCTGAAGGCCTGGTTCAACGTTGGGTTGTCTGCTACTTGGGACAGTCATGGATGATAAAACTTTATTTATTTGTAAAAGGATTTTAATCAATTTGTTACTTCAAATTTTCCAGAGATGAGAACAAGAAAAACAATTTTAAAATTCAAAACAGTAATGTAAACACATTCGAGGCCATTTCCTGGATTTGTAACAATTTTGAGAATCGTAAAATAACAAATAAACACTACAGAAAAATATGAGGCTTTAATCAAGAAAGAATCTCATATTTCAATAGACAATGATGAAAGAAAAAATGAGGTTTCTAACGAGAGTTAAGTATTAAGGAACAAAAGTTTTATAGGTCTTAAAATTACTAAAAGCAATTTCAGAGGAAAAACTGTAAATCATTTGACATCCAAACCAATCTAAAATATAAATCAATGATGTATATAACTTCAAATTGATTACTCGTTAGAAGAACATTGAAAGGAAAAATTCAACAAAGTTTAATAAACAGGGTGAAGACACATAGCTACAAATTTGCAGGATCCAGAATCTCGTTTGTGATCTATATTATGTTGTATTTGAAAACTGATATTACAAAATGGCTCTCTCCAAAAAATTCTGAAGCCTTTTCTCAACCTTTAGAAGCTATATTTATACATTTTCGTCCAAATTTCTCGTTGGTGACCAACTTCCTAATATTACGGTTACATAAAAATAATGTCAACCATTTACAATTTCTTTCTAATCTTAAATGATAAAAACATTTTAAAAGATTTTAAGCTTGCGTTGACGAACTTCTTTTTTCTGCATCAATACACTGAACGCATTTCCCCAAAAACTTGACAAAAGCCCTGGGAGCATCTGGTAACTCATTTGCTTCAAATAAAAAAAATCTTTTCTGTAATTCGGGCAACCAGTTTTCTATCATCTTTTCTGTGAATTTAATAGTTTTCAACTTTAGATTTGATATCACCATCCATTTCTTGATCTTTGTAATATTGATCAATTTAATGTTTCAAATCTTTTCTTTCATTTCCTCCAACTCTTTTCTAAACCTTAGCTGGTGCTTGACAATATTGATTTCGCCTAATAATCCAGAACAACCATCTGCTCCGATATTCAAAGAAGCTCTTTCTAATAGATCAAAGATTCCTTGGCAATCATCGTTGACTTCTCTTGTTATTCGTTTATATTCAGTGAGAGTTTATACATTACTTGAATCTGTTTTGGCCTAAATGAGCCGACGATAGCTCCTTGCTCGTTTTGAATGCTCCTTGTTGGGATATCTACCTAATCTAGAGCCCAACCGATCATATCAGTGTATGCCACCAGCCTTAGACACACAATAATCTTATGAAGCTCAGACTCAGTTATGTCCTGGAAATGATTTTCGGAGTCAAGATGAGCATTCTCTAATTCATATTCCAACAAATCCGAGATTTGAGTCCACGATTTAATAGAATATGTAGCATGTGGAGTGGTATTGGAGATAATATATCCTTCCTATGCAGCTTCATTCTTTTTAGGTGCCTTTTTGGGTGCCATGACTTCTATGTTTAATTGGAAACCTGTAACAACGAATGGATGAATGAGCTCAGCTTAGAACGATAACACAGACATTCGAATGTAATTTTGAATATATTTAAAAATGATGAGATTTTCACATTTGTCACGAAATTAAAGCTTTTAATGCAGAAAATATTTTACCGAGATATGCGTTTAATATCTGTATTTAAGTACCTTCGGGTTTTGAAGAAAATGAGAAACCTACTTAATGGGTAAGTGAAACATAAATGAACACCTAAGAATGATTTCCATTAATCTTGTTTTTAAGAAAAAGGTTAATTAATGTTAATCATAATTTAAAGCTGAAAACTTCATTTTTCGAGGTTTCGGAAATCTTGATGTCGAGAGGTATGTAGTTGATGAAAAAACGATTTCCAAAAATGCGAAATCGCGATACTATAATTAGGATTTAAATTTTTTTATCACGTTAATTCATTGAGATTAGACTTTTTATCGAGATTTCGGAAATCAGGATTTCGGGAAACATGATGACAAGAGACGTGTGTTATTAATGAAATATGATCTCCAAAATCGCGAAATCGCAATGGCTCGTTTCTTTCTTCAAAATAGGACTTGACTTATCTTAATTAATTAAATAATCATGATTAAAGCCAAAACATAAAAAGTTTAATTTAACGTGACTTATAGATCGAGATTTCAGAAATCGGGATTTCGGGAAACATGATGACAGGAGACGTGCTCTCATAGAATCGTGAATCCCGAAATCGTGACATAATTATTTTAACCTTAAACCTTTCTTAGAAGAGACTAAACTAATTTTTTTTTTTTTTAAATTAAGATTCCAATGTTTCGGGAAATCGGGGATCGGGGTTTCGTGATTCAAATTGCATCAAACATTTGTTTGCAGAAAACCCCGAATCCCAAAAATTCTTTAACATTTAAATTAAAAAATCGCAAATTTAAAATTACAACCCGTTTTAAATAATTTTTCAAAAGGCCGTTGGAAAATTTATATTTTTGTAAACTTTTTTCCGTTCGTTATCAAAAAAAATTGATAAAAAGGTATCGTGAATTTAGAAATGACGAAACTCTTATTTTCAGAAAGTCGAAACCCGAAAAATAAAAATCTAGGTCTTAAGGATAAAAAATTTAAGCTCTGTTTCAACAGAGTGCATGGTTGTGGAGAAGAAGAAACATGAGCTTATTAGTAAATACATGGGTGAGTATCTCATGGAGGAGCATCTCGAGGCCAAGGCAATGCTTAATAATCAATGCTAAGGTATGTTGTTGTAGCTTATGGATCATCAATTTTTTTTCAAATGTGCTTCTTAACTTATATTAAATATACAATATGGGCCTTAGGTCATTCGTGAGGTTGACAAAGTATTATGATCAAGAAATTCACCAAGGTTCCTTTCTTGCTGATCAGGCAAAAGGAGCACTGTGAATCTTAGATCATAGAGCTTGGTGGTTCTAATTATGTCAAAGTAGGGGCTGAGATGATGAACTTGGAAGGAATGAGGTTGACGTGCTTGGTGCTATCAACAAAATCCCCAATTACAGAGACTTCGAGGATATGAAATTCTTCCCCAACATCAAAGAGCTATTTGATAAGCAAGAAAATTGATACCAATTATTATGGCTAGAAGGATCTTAAGGATGATATCTTGGATAAATTCGAGTAGCCCATGGAAGAGGAGATGCAAGTCAAAGCGTTGAGAGAGTAACAGAGGATCAAGTTTTTCAAGAGGGAGGCTTGGTTGACGGTCAAGAGTGGGGAGGTCGTTGTCGTTAAGCCAATATTGTTTGAGGAAAAGGAGGATGTGGCAGAAGAAATGGAAGAGCAAGACAAGGGAAACCAACAACAAAGAGAGTGAAACCTTTGTATTTTACTTTGCAAAGAAAAACCTTCAAAAAATTTGAATTATGGAAGTTTGCATTTGTACTTTGTCAATTAAATTGTTTGTCGGTGTATTTTTACATAAAAAGCACACTGATGCACTTTATAGTGCACCGATGCACTATAAATTGTATAATTCACCAAAAAGGTAAGTTAAATGTTTATCATTAATGCGCCAAAATATACAATGAAAAAATGAGTGGAAATTTCATTTTTCTAAATGTATATGTTTATAAATGAAAACCCTAACCATTATTTCATTCTTTTGCCAAAATTTAGAGGGGAGATTTGTGCAAGAGAGATTTATCAGCAAGGACTTTGGAGTGGATATATTTTTCTAAAGAGCCAAATTTGTAAGGGGTCATCGTAGCTCACATACAAATCTGTAGAGGAGAAATTTCATCTATCTCGATGCTTTTAGAGTGGAAAAAATTGGAGGAAACATCTTGTAGGGTCATTTTAGTGGCAAGTCCCAGTTTGGAAAATTAGGGTCTAGAACCTTCTAGAGCCATTTTGAGGCATTAAACGATGTTTTTTGGGGTTATTGTGTTTAAAACGTTTTCACACCCCCTTGACAGTGTTCTACACTTCAATACCTTTCCAACGATGCATATCGTGCATCAATAAGAGCTCGTATGAAAAAGTTATGCCTCCCACAAGTTGACCTATCGTGTTGACCACCATGGTACGAAAGGATGCCACGTTATCCCCTATTACTCATGCATATGGGGCTATCCATGTGAGGACATTCAAGAAGAAGAAGAATATAGAATAGGAGCCAAATTTGTAAGGGATCATCATAGGTCAAATCTGTAGTGGAGAAATTTCATGTATGTGATTTCATTCTAGTTATCATCTTAATCTTTTCCCTATTTGATTCAAACAAATTTTAGTGCATTCTCAAAAAAAATAAAAGTGTTTCACAGTTACCTTAGGTATCAGAAGCCCTAGCTTTTTTGTTGCTTCTCTTGGTTTCCCTCTCTATATTTCACAAGGATCTTATTTTAAGCAATATATTTTTATAGGGTTTATTTACTTGTATATGGTGCTTTTGGTATCCATTGCAATGAGACCACTCATTGCATTGGATCCCAGACCATGTCACTGCCAATTTACTAAAAAAAATTCTTTTGTGATTAGTGATGTGCACTATACAAGAATAACACACCGGTGTGCACTATATAGGGATAATGCACCAGTGTGCATGTTCCTATCAACACCACCATTGAATTTAAAATGAAAATAATATTGTTTTTAATACCGAAAGTATCATGTTTTAAATTTGTTCTCGAGTTTGTAATGCACAATAAACAGTAATGAGGCATCGATGCTTCTATTAGTTTACAGAGCATCGTGAATATAACAATTTGTAAACAAAACATTTTTTATTTCGTAACAATATGATCATAATATACTAGTGTATATATAGATGTTCAACACATTGGTGCATACTATTTTATTATACACACTGGAATTTTAATTTGTAAAAAATATTTCATAATTTCTATATATGATGATTCCTGGCTTTTTTTTTTAATAGAAAATGTCCGATATAATTTCAGGGAAAACAACTTATTGCAACAAGCGTGATGGTAGCTCATCCCAACAAGAGAACAAGGTAAGTTCTTTAGGTTTTATAAAAAAATTAATATATTTGAATTATTTGTAGGTTTCAATTAATAATGTCTATTGGTTAAGGCATGTCATGCATAGAAAAAACTTGAAGAAACTTAATAACATTATGCACAAAATTTGAAGAAACTCGATAAGATTGTTCGTAATCTGAGTGCAGAAGACCATACAAGCTTTATGGAAATGTTGAAAAGAGATGAATTAGGTGGATCAAAAGGTAATCATCATGAATTTTTTCTTTGAATTTTTACTAAAAATGAATTTCTTAACATTAATTGCCAACATGTTTTAAACACTCGATTTCACATTTTTTTAATGTTGTACAAGGATTGGTAGCGAGAAAACAAAATTCCATCCTAAGAAGATAAAAATTATGAAGGATGTAAATGATGATGACTTGGTCCTCAATTCATATGGAGTGGTGCTAGAAGTTAACGAGATGGGGAAATTATTTTACAAAGCTTTGAGGGATATAGTGGAAAAAACATATAGACGTACTTTCCACATACAATACAAAAATCAACCCAATGATTCCAAGAATCAGGTTATATATAAACTATAGGAAGCACTTCCAAATAAATGGTTAATGAGATCCGTGAGACTTGCAAAAGAAAAAACTTACAATAATAGAAAATAATCATTTAAAAATTATTATTACTAAACATGTTTTTCTATAACATGTCACAAAAATTACCAAATTAATTTTTTTTGCCATATTTACTTTCATGTCGATTTAAATTTATTTTATTGTGCTTTTCATTTTTCAGGACAAATGAGGGGAAAACCAATAGATACCAATAGAGATGTCCAAAAAAGTGTATAAGGAGATGGTAAAATAAATGAACATAATTGCATTGCACGAAGAGCCATTCCAACAACAACGTACAATGGGGGTATGTAATCATTAATTTATTATTTTATGTACATCGAATTTAATTATCATATGAAATGTTAATTTTCAATTGTTTTTTTGCAAAAAAGAAAAAAATGGAACCCATTCAACACATAAGAGAGGACGATGAGGAAGAAAAAGGTTGAATGCAAAGTTTGTAAGTACTTACGTTTTCGACCTTACTTAATATTTAATATTTATTGTTATATGTATATTTAAAAAATAAATTTACACTCATCCATGGATGTCGTCTAATAAGTGCTAACATAAAAATAAGATCCAACCAAAGAATTAATCGGTATTGGGTTAAATATGGGTTGTAAGTATATGTTGAAGTATTGGTTTAATTGAACAATTTGTAAGTAGCTACGTTGTTAAACTTCCCTCATTTTATAATTAATACAAAAATAAACTTTAACATTAATTATGTTGGTTGTGGAGCCTGGTTATCTTTCTGATTTAGAGGTCTTTTACTTTTAGCTGTGTTTATACCCCATGAAGTATTTACACCCTGGAAGTATGTACACTCTTCCATGCG
>CBVK0100525425.1:0-11245 GCA_900067695.1 Picea abies
ACAATTTATATTATGCTTAATATAAATGGGAAATTTTCATTTGGAAAAAAAAGGGAACACATCTCTTGTCATAAGTCATATGCAAAGCTCATATAACTCGATGGATTGTAATTTGGCAAAGCATCGCATTAAGGGAAAATCAAGAGACAAAAATATTTGAAAAGATTTACAATGTGCTGAGAGTTCAGAGTGAACAAATTGAGCTAATGAGGCTTCCCACTTGGAAGAAGGAAAATTAAAAATAAAAGATGGGACATTGGGCAATCCAATTTCTTAGTAATTTAATTCATGTAGAAATTTGGATTCCCTAGTAATTTAATTCATGTATAAATAAAAGATTGATATTTCAAGTGGAAGTATGAGATTAATAATCCTAAACAATGTCAAAGTTGTGGATTAAATTTATGAGGAAAGGACATGGGCCTTTATTTCCATGAAACCCATTGTACACTCTCACACTCATAACTTGATGGCGAAGCATATGCCTCTAGTTATTATTGTTGTGGATGAAGGTGGGGAAAACATTATGGATTGAATTTATGAGGAAAGGACATGGACATTTATTTCCATGAAACCCATTGTACACTCTCACACTCATAACTTGATGGTGAAGAAGATTTATATGCCTTTAGTTATTATTATTGTGGATGAAGGTGGGGGGATTTTTGTGTATGATTTGGTTGTTGACCTGAGTTTTGTAGAGCAACTTTAGGAATTGTGGATTGGTACTTTGGAATGGTGGTTTACTTGTAGGAATTCTGGAATGGTGGAATTATGTGCTCTTCTTAATCAAGATTTAATGTAGAGCCTAAAGTTGACCTGTAACTCCCATACCCCTGAGCCTGTTCGAATTATTATGATAACAACAGAGCATGCCCATCAAGGTTGACATGCTTATTGTGAGGAGTTGGATATCCAATGCATGTTGAGGAGGCAGGAGAATAATCTAGAAGATAACCAATCGACAATTTACAATATAACAAATAGGTTAGATACGTAGGAGGAAACCCAAAACCTTAGCCATGAAAAAATATCGTAGACAATGGTTCAACAAAATAGAGTGCAGTATGCTTTATGAAATGGTAACAAGCCTAGTAAAGAGATTTTAGTTAACGATGCCTTAGCAAGGAATCTCAATTAGTTCGGTGCCTGAAGGATCCAAAGAGGAACATTCAATATGATAAGCACCTGGGAAAGTGGAGTTGGAATACATAGATCAATCTTTCTTCAGAAGAATAGAGTGAAGCCTACAATGAGCTTGCTTTCAGTTAATTCCAGGGTTTTGATTTTAAATCAATATAATAAAGTTATATACGAGTAAATCTCAATGTTGCTCTTTTGAGATAGAATAATATTTTTTACTATAAACTTTTTGGAATTTTGGGTGTCACTTAATAATTTGACTCATGTTCAATCTTATCTTTTTATATTTTTCGAGGGAATAATTTCCCGGGAAACCCACATGGTACTTCCCCTCATTTTGAGGATGATACCTAGGGTAAACCAGATTTTGTAGAAAGCCAAGGCTTTTTCGATAGCATGCTCATTTAAGAGTCAATCATGTCACTTATTGGAATTGAACCTGGATAAGGGGGAAAAACCAAAAACCACTCGGACTAAACCCAATTGAACTTATCTTTTTATATTTATACTCAACAATACAATTACACCATTTTTTAAATACAAAATAACCATTTCAATTTAAAAGTAATAATAATTCCATTTTACACAATATGGAAATTTCAAAACATAATCAAAATTAAAAAACAACAATTCCATATTATACAATTTGAAATTTTCATAACAATCAAAGTTGATGCATTTTGCACGTAGATAAATATTTAAAAAAACAATTTTATGCATTTTTTTTTGTAAGTAATTTTTTTTTTTATTACCTCATAATGCTAATCACAACCATACATAATGAGACAATGTCTAGAGACCAACCACCTATTCTGCCAAACAAGTGGAAACTGAAATAGGTGGCTGCATGATATGCTTTCTAGATCAATGAAAAAAACTGCCACTTGTTCCGCCAAACAAATGGAAACTAGAACAAGTGGTTGTGAGCTTCATTATCTGAATAGTATGAGCAAGAAAAGAGAACCCTAAACATGGAAATGAAAATTCCTACAGTATTTTGACAATTATAGTGCATAGAAAAAAAAAAGAATAAACTTTTCAATATTAGGTAGTGGATAAATCAGTGAATCCTTTGCCTCCATGAGTGCCGCCGGTGGGAGAAAAGACAAATGGTTGTTCACAGGTCGACCACCTTCGTTGACTTTACGAGCCTGAGAGAGCATAACATAACAAGTCGAGACGACTATTGAGTAGGGTATGCCTATGTAACTGCTCCTGCATGTCCCTTCACATCTCAAAGATAAGGTCTAGGTGTTCTGGTAAGAGGTAACAAGTGGAGCACGAATCCTGGTCTGAAGCATTGGAGGGAGGAGTGAGGGTCTCTTCATGGCATTCTTCCAATGATATTTCTTCCTTAGTTGTGCAAGTAGACCAATCCAAGACACCAACTACACCAAGGATGGAATGACCAGTGAGGGGTGGGTCTTGGGGGTTTGGAACAATTTATAGAAGGGAGGTCGACATAATGTTTACTGGCTCTGCTGGAATCTCTTCTTCCACAATGGCCATTGGAGGATCTTTGACCAACCTGTCATGATGAACCAAAGAAGTCGAAGGTGCCCGGGAGAGGCGGCAAAGCCTTCTTTTCCTAGCTACAAAGTTGTAATAAGAAGGCCCTCGCTTGGGCTTGCCGCATTCCTGAGGCATGGTTTTGTAAACAATCAAGACACTGAGTGGGCACAGAACTTGTAGAAAGGGGATGAGAATGGCTGGAGGGGAACTAACTGTTCCAAAACACAAGAGATGAGCCAAATTCGAGTGAAAAGAGACATAGCTTACCCATAGAAAATGGTGAGACACTAGAGGAGATGAAGGGACCTAACTCATGTGTCCCATACCCATCATAGTCCACCAACCCTGCTTCACTGAAGGAGCCATTAAACTTGAATTGAAATGTCGTCTCATCTACTCGTATGAGCTTTGAATGCCACCCATCCTACGAGATATGGATGTGAGGTTGGCGACATGTGCAATTAAGTTGTCAATGTGCATGTTTTCCACTTGGCACCCCATCCAGGGAAAAAACAATTTTATGCATTTTGCAAGTAGATAAATCTTTAAAAAAACAATATTTCAAAAGAGTATTAATTTTAGTTACTAAAATTCAATGAATCCTGAACCGATATTGGGATTTCTAGAATATAATTATCTATGTAAAAATTAATTGATTTATTTAATATAAAATGCAGTTAAATTAAATTTTATTTTTTACAAATCATGTAACAATGTTGTTATCACATGATATTAAAATTTAAACATGAATGACAACACTTCTCTTTCAAAATAATGACACACCATGATCTCATCAAATAAGTATGTCTTTTTGTAAGTAGAAAGGGTGGGGTTCTCTAAATAAATTGAGTGTTGAATGCAACTTTAAATATGGAAATGAGGGTGGGATTTGATCCACTTATGTGTGCATGGTTCATGGGGTTCTAGGTGCAACCACACATTCAACCACTACCTCAAGTTGTCCTTATGGTTCTAGGAAATCCCTCATAAGAATTGAACCTTTCCCATTAGTGAAAAACTCTTCGCTCCTCACCAATGGATCCATCCCCTTTCTGAACAATAAGGTTCAAATCCACTACAAAAATATATTGGTTAAGAGCTCAACATGTCACTTGCAGGAATTGAAACTAGGTGGGGAAGATAACAATCATTCCTTCGAACCACCCAAGATAAACCCAATTGATCAAAAAATTGAGGAGATGGGGGTGGGATTTGATCCACTTATGTGTTCATAGGTCACGAGATCATTTAATATAATATCTTTGGGTGCAATCACACGTTCAAACACTACCTCAAGGTGTCCCCATGGCTTTAGGAAATCCCTAATGGGAATTGAACCTTTCCCATTGGTGACAAACTCGAAAAATTTGAAGGACATGGGGGTGGGCTTTGATCCACTTATGTGTGCACAAGTCATGAGACCATTTAGTATAATATCACTGGGTGCAACCACATGTTATACCAATACATGATATTGTGACATGTGCACACATAAGTGGATCAAAGCCCACCCCCATGGCTCTAGGAAATCCCTCATGCGAATTGAACCTTTCCCACTGGTGAAAAACTCCTCACTCCTCACCAATAGATCCAACCCCTTTAGGATTAAAATTTGAAGGACATGGGGGTGGGTTTTGATCTACTTATGTGTGTACAAGTCATGAGACCATTTAATATAATGTCTTTGGGTGCAACCACATGTTCGACCACTACATGATCTCGTGACATGTGCACACATAAGTGGATCAAATCCCACTCCCATGTCCTTCAATTTTTTTATCGAACATGTGGTTGCACCCAAAGAGATTATATTAAATGATCTCACAACTTGTGCACACATAAGTGGATCAAAGACCACCCCCATTTCCTTTAAATTTTAATCTCAAAGGGTTTGAATCTAGTGGTGGAAAGCGATAAGTTTTTCACCATTGAGCAAGGTTCATTTCCAATGAGGGCTTATCCTGGAGCCATGGGGTCACCTTGAGGTAGTGTTCAAATGTGTGGTTGCACCTAGAGAGATTATATTAAATGATCTAATGACCTATGCACACATAAGTGGATCAAATCCCACCCTCATGTCCTTCAAATTTAATCCCAAAGGTGTTGGATCCAATGGTGAAAAGTGATGAGTTTTTCACCATTAGGCAAGGTTCAATTCCCATGAGGGATTTTCCTGGAGCCATGGGGTCACCTTGAGGTAGTGGTCGAACGTGTGGTTGCACCTAGAGACATTATATTAAATATGGTCTCATGACCTATGCACACATAAGTGGATAAAATACCACTCTCATGTACTTCAAAATTTAAGAATCCCATAGGGGTTGGATCCATTGGTGAGGAGCAATAAGTTTTTCACTAGTGGGCAAGGTTTAATTCCCATGAAGGATTCCTTGGAGCCATAAGGACATCTTAAGGTAGCATTCAAACGTGTGGTTGCACCTAGAGATATTATATTAAAATGGTATCGTGACCCATGCACACATAAGTGGATCAAATCCCACCCCCACGTCCTTCAATTTTTAGACGTGGAGGTAGGTGTGGGAGGGGCCATTTATAGTCCCAGGGGGGAATTAGAATAAAATTTGGAATGACACCTTGGGACCATGACCAACAAGCAGATGAAATCATATGCATTTTTGAAAGGTGTTAACCTAACCTTCTCTATGCACACTAAGAAGCTCATAATTCTAGGGGACTCTTGTTTAATCATTCAACATATGCTCTTCCGCTCTACCCCCTTTGAGATCCATCTTACATCTATCCTAAAAAGGATGAGATGTTTTTCTCACAATTTTGAAGTGGTGGAATGGTTCCATGTCCTACATGAACATAATGGTGATGCTGACTATAGATCCAACCTAGATATAAAGAAAAATGGGGTGGGGGGCTCTATATTTTAAAACCTACGACATGAATTCCCTATCCTATAGTCTTTCCCACCCTTTGGGAATTGCATCATTGCAACAAATGGATCATGAATTCCCTCTATGCTCCCACATAGAAAGGACAACCTACATATAACTCCCCCACCCCTGAGGTACTTCCCATTTAATTTTCATATTTGGTAATGAACTCCCCACTTTGATCTTTGATATTCAAGGTGGGATAATACATTACGGGATCAAGTCCAATGGAGTATGCAATTGGTCACATTCGGCCCCATTGGTGTTTGGAGAAGAAGAATTTTGGTGGATTGGTGTAGGTCCTGCCTTCTGCTCGTCCTCTTTGAATATGTATGGAGTGAATTCAGTTTCAAAGGCTCCCTTACACTTGGTTTTCTTCCATAATTAGGTCATCTCTTCTTGGAAGTATTGCAATTGGTTCGGGTTGGTGAAATTCTTTTGGCTCTCTCCTTGGTCCCTTCTTTTCCTCTGGTTAGCCAAGGTTTACCCGTCTCTCCCTATATTTTTTGTATTTTTCCTTTTTCTTGGTGTGGGTCCTTTCTAGTCTTTTATCCTTGAGTTCCAGTTTATCACTCTTCGTATCTTTGTTGTGTTTGAGACCTCTATTCCCCAGGAAGTTTCTCCTCTTTTTTCTTCCATTGGAGCCTTCGTTCATATCATAATTGGTGATACAACATGAATCTTTCCTTGCTGTAACTTATTATTTGTTGCAAATTTGTTCTAGAGTTTTCACCTTGGTCTGGGAAGTATGGACCCCAATACAATTCTCCTAATATAATACTCCTTCCATCAATACAAGAGGTCTCTTGTTGAATTTTCTATTACTCTCCATTCCCACATTCAGGAACAGAGCAAAATTGTGTGCAATCTCAACCTCAAAATTGAACTACTCATGGGCATGATGGTCTCAAAGAAGGAGAAAATGGATACAATGGAGACATAGTTCAAAGGAATTAGGTGGAAATAGAACTCTCCAATGCTCTATCGACAACAAAAAGCAATTGCATCTAGCTCTCAACTAGAAATATCTTGGCTCTAGATGAATTTAGTACCTACAGTTCAAGACATAAAAACCATAAGTTCCCTCCACATCAAGAAGGACCTATGAAGCAACAAGATAAATAAATATAGTCAATGTTTTCTCTACTATATTTACATGCCAATTATGCTCATCTTAATTTATTTTTTCCTTTAGATATAACACATTTTTGGTATGATACTATAGCAGTTTAGGATTTTTCTCAGTTTTGGAAAGGTTGTATCAAGACATCTAGGAAATTTCAACAAGTTTTAGGACCATCACTTCATGGCTAATTGCCTTATGTAAACTCTCATTATATGCCCCAACTACAATTTTTTTAATAAAATAGTTTTCCCAATGTTTGTTTAAAAAAAATATGGACCACACATAGAGACATAAACCATGTTTTTACTACAACATATTAATAACCAAAATATTTATATAATGTAAGGGCACTATGATGTAAATATAATAAATGATATTAAAAGAATGATATGATAATGTTTCTTTTAAAAAATAAATTGAATTAATGATTAAAGAGAGGTATAAAGAAAACATAAAAAGTTAGTTAAGCCTGGTGAACCTATTAAATATTACACTGATATTTTGAGATGATATTTTTTTATGGCATTATATGTGATATTTATATTTCTCATGTGTTTATGTTTTATTGGTTATAATGTTTCCATTTATGTTATTTTATGCGTCGATTGTCATTATGGGAGTATTTCATGATGTTTTGGAAAGTTGCCAATGTGATGTGTTGAAAAGAGTTTTTTTTGGTATAACATAATGCATTTATCATGGTAATATTTCATGATGTTTTGGAAAGTTGCCAATGTGATGTGTTGAAAAGAGTTTTTTTGGTATAACATAATGCATTTATCATGGTAAATAGCACATGTAAGATTGATTGTTGCACTTAGTTGGAATATGAAATATGATTATGTAAGTTGGATTATGATTATGTAGGTGTATAATGACATAAGAATGAATATGTGTTAGAAATGATTATGTTACATTATTCACTATGACATGCAGTTGTTAGCATGTAGTTTTATTTTACTCGTGATGATGTTATGTTATTTATGATGGAATGTGGTTTTATGTTGTTCATGATGATGTTATGTTTTTTATGACGACTTGTGGCTTTATGCTACTTATGATGATGTTATAATTAATTCTTTGATTTTATGATGTGAGTGGGTGTTGGATGAGAGGGCCACTCCATGGGTCTAGAGGGAACTTGCTCACTAAAGATTTTGTGAGAGTCTAGATTCATGAAAGACATATCTTTATATAAGCAACATCTTATGGGTTGGGACAATTTCAATCACTAATGTTATATCAATGGTTCTCGTAGGAGCCAAAAGTCAGGGAGACATTGAAGTGTTATTTTCACTCCCGCAAAGTTGCGATGAAGAATAAGTAACCAATGAATGAGTTATCAAAATGGGGGAAATTGATTACACGTGTGAATAAGTAACCAATAGGGGGGAAATTGATTACATGTGTGAAGAAGTAACTAGGAAGGGGAAAACCGGTGATACATATTAGAAGTGAATAATTGAGGTTAACCACTTGGAAGCAAATTAATTGGAAGTTCAATCATGAGTGGTGTGAAAATATACATAACTCCTTGTTTTTGTAACACCCTGCATTATGTATAGATACATTGACTTGCATTTTATATAATAATAATAATAATAATAATAATAAAATAAGTTAATTATAAAATATAAAGTAAAGAAAAAATAACTAATACAAAATACACTATAAAATATAGTGGAACTAAAGTAAAAGCTAATAAATATTACACTATTAAATAAAGTGAAAATTAAAGTAAAAGCTAACAAAAGTTGCACTATTAAGTAAAGTGGAATTAAAGTAAAAGCTAACAAAAATTGCACTATGAAGTAAAGTGGAATTAAAGTAAAAGCGAACAAAAATTGCATTATGAAGTAAAGTGGAATTAAAGTAAAAAGGATAATTGCATGGATGATAAGTGGAGTTTATGCATGGATATAATTAAATAAATATTATTTAATTGGATGTTGAGGAGTAGGTGAAGGTCTTTTGACTTTTTTAATTTATTTTTTATTTTTTTCGGGGTGGGGGGGGTTGACCATGGGTGAGAGGTGATCCATGTTGAAGAGATTGAAAGGTAGATGGAGATGCAATTGACATAGTTTTATTGCTTGAGGGTTTGGGGACTCTTATTGACATAGTTTTATTGCTTGAGGGTTTGGGGACTCTTAGGCTTAGATTGAGGGGTTGGTTGGGAGGAGAGTTATCCCCCAATTTTGGTTTCCCATGTTTGTTTTTGTCGCTAAATGCTACTTGGTTGGAGATGGTGGATGCTAATCCATTATTGATATTTTGTAAATCAAATTTTCATCTTCCATTTCTAGGAAAATTTCTTTCAACCTCCTTGCATATTTGGTTCCTGTAACATTTTTTATGTATCTATAGTTATTAATTACTTATTCAGATTCTATCAAAGATGTATTGTTAGCTGGTTAACGTAACTGGTGCGATACCCTTTTTATTTAAATATGCTCTATTGGTTTTATGCTCTCTGATTTATTTTTCAACCTTACATATGGGACCAAATCCTAGGCTTAGACACTGTGGGCCTTTAGGTCCGTTGTTCAAAAAATGATGGAAACCTAAAACCCTAAAGCACATTATTTAATTATTGTTCATAAAAGTTACGACTTTCTTAAACATTCACTTGGTCTTCTTGTAATACTTTGAACCATTCTTAAGAAAACAATGAGAGAAAGTGAATAAACAAAACTTAGGTTACCATAATGACCTTCTTAACCTATGCATATGTTAATTATTATTATAAGTACATTTTTTTTTTTTCAAAATTACCTTCATGATTTGCTTTAGGTTTCTCTAAGATTATCAAATCAACAAAATTAACAAACAAAACATTGCAACTCAAATAAGGCATCCTACCTTAGTTTCCTCCCATTGTATTGATAGGCTTGATTGATAAATTTTCTTGATTTAACATTTTTTTTTAATATATATACTACATAGAGTGTTAATCTATTCAAATAAAGCATCATCAAAAACTTCACAAGGGATATTTGGCAAGGGAACACAATTCTCAGAAGTAGTAGCTTCCAAAAATGTTTCAAAGAAAAAAAAATCTATTACCTATAGAACCTTGCATCCGAGTCTTATTTTTCTTTTCGAAGAATCACATTTGCAAGTAGGGGGGAAACATATTTTGTTCTTCACTTGTGTTTCATCCAATTTTAATGAGACTTAAATAGGGTTAATAAGATCCATATGTTTGAACCTGCTGATTAAAAAAACAAACAAACTTATGGGCCGGAAGAGAATGAAGCATACACGAACATTCAATAGAGTAATACTCACAATTTTTAATGAAAGATATGATAAATTCTATGAATTTGAGAAGTAGTTTTCTGACATGGACATGAAGAGAAAACATGTCCTTATATTTGGACATGAATATGATCTTCACAAAAGAAATCAACTAATTATTTCAACGACCAATTTGGTGGCTTGCAGGTACTCTATAAAATTAACCCAAAATAATGACTCTATTTATGTAGATAGGAACCCAAAATTCATAATAGGAGATATAAATGTTGTTACTGCTAATGGAATTCGCACTGCACAAATTCAATTTATAGAGGCGATCTTTATGAATAAAAGAAATTAAACTTAGGCTTGATGAGAGGAGTTCATATTTCATTTCTTTCTAATTCAAAATGGTTGTCACATGTACATCTTTCAGTCCTAGTTATATAACAGATGAAGATTCAAAGGCAATGTTAGCATTAACATTATTTCACTACCTTTCTATATTTTAGGCTGAGTAGGTATGATTCCGAGTTGCTAATTAATATTTTCAAGTACCCTCAGGAGTTTGGTAAAGAATCCAAAAAAATTTGGTGTCTTCAACAACTTTGGAATTCTTTCATCGATTTTTAAGTCTTATGATGCTTTAGCCCATAAACTGTTGTTCCATTATCAGGATTAGGTTTCTTTTTATGTATGACACTTGGATTGAGAAGACTCAAGCATATGTGTGTGTGTGCACACACATTCAATCTGCATGTTTGTGTTTCACCAATGTCGGCTTTGTTGTACACGATCCTCATAATTAATATAGTATGTTTCCTTTATTTATAATATATGAGAGTTGGATTGAATAATCTTTTTAAATTTTTTTGGTTTGCTTGTAGCAAAATATTTTGTTCAAAACCATATTTATTATATAGTTTAGATATGTATGCCAAGTAAGTCATTAGCATATAATATATATATATATATATATATATATATATATATATATATATATATATATATATATATATATATATATATATATATAATTGTATACTAATTAAGGTGAGTAATTAACATAATTTTAATTTAATTATATATATAAACAAAGTGTGAACTAAAAGACTAATTAGGAGCACACATTTTAGGCATGGGGTTATGAAACAACCATGATGGAATGATCATGGACCAATCATCACAAAATAATCAGGTTGAAATAGAAGATATTTTTCCATTAGTAGAGACCCATTCTAATCTTAGACTTGTTAAAACATATTCCCTATGGAGTTATAGAGAAAATGGTAGACCTTATTCAATTCTGGTTTATTTAGGA
>CBVK0100525429.1:0-11173 GCA_900067695.1 Picea abies
ATGCATATAACTTCCCTCTGACGCACCACAATAGGGTAAATAGAAAAAAATACTAGACCGGTTTTCATTGTGACACCTCATCTCGTGCTTCCAAAATCTCAAGCAAGCACTGACACTCACTCTATTTTCAAAGACACCCTGTTTTTGGTGCTCCTCGACAAGTTGGATAGCTCCACCGTGTTGATGCAGGAAAAATTCCCTTTGTCAACATCAGGGGTTACCTCCAGTAAGAAGTCCCAATTAGACCTCTTTCTATTTGGAATAGGGAACTAATCCTGATTTTGGCTCGATGGCCATTTCTGGTTTGGGGTTTACTGGTTGTGGCCCAGTCCATTGATGAAGGTTTCTAAGATAAAGAATGAAATGCAGCTAATATGATGCATGTGTCCGGGTGAAACTAAAGTAACCATAAAGAAAACATAGAACCAACCATGCTCCTATAAAGGGCTAGGGAAATAGTTCACATAGAGAAAAGACAAGAATATGAATAAATAATTGCAAACACATAATAGTCTATCATTTAAATAGTCATTTATGGTTATATGCCCAAAAAATTAGACAAATATTTTTTGAAGAGCATAAATAGGAATACATCCATAATACATAAGAGTAGACTATAATATGAAGTACATCCTTACACAACTCGAGTGTTTAGCCAAAACACACATGAATAGTCCACAAGATGTTCAACACGAGAATCATAACTCTTCTGAAAATAGCTTGGCCAAATAGGCTTCTCCCCATTGAAAGTTTCAGTAATAGTACATGGAATCTTAAAGAGACAAAATCACCTTACTTGGATACAATCCCTCTATTTAATGAAGTTCAAAGTGACACTTGGACTTCTGCCTCCCCCTCATGAGCTTTCATTTACAAACTTTTTTCCTTATCCCCTTCGAAATGATGAGAGAACAAGGACAACATAAAAAAATATGATTTAATGTATAATATGTAGTTACATTTCAAAATTTTCTTATTGTTGGTGGGTCATCATATATTCTTGACACAGTGCACCTCACCCACCATGAAGACTAGTATTGACGTTGGAAAACTCTTCTCCCTCCATGTTTGATATTCGATCATCATGGGATTCAAAATTATTCTTCGCTGGCATATCGTGTTTGCAAGGGTATTGCTGCATACTGGTAGATTTCCTCTATGTGCGGTAGTTGTACCTTCATGGTTTTCTTCCCCCACACACTATCTATCCAGATTGTTGAGTATGACCTTCCTTTGGCATTGACACTTGACACCATTCAACATGCAACATATGGGTTACCTTAGAGTAACCTTGAAATAAACTATTAAAACCATGCATTTGAACCCATATAACTAAAGCATCAATTAATTGAGAGTTCGTATATGCTTCTTTGAATTTGATTCCTGGTTCCTCTGCTCATGGTTGAGGTGTTGTATTGTCCAGGGTTGTTGATAACGTGCCATATATTAATGTTGATAAATATGAACAATTGGCGAGGAATTTATCAAATCATATAATTGTGAAGTTGTATATATCGAAAATATTTTTTCAACGGTATAAGGAATGCACAAAATGACCATCTAAGTCAAAAGTTATGGCCAAAATCCGAATGGAAGTTTAGTAGGGTTTTGTCCTTGTTTCAACAAGCAAAAATTGAACTGTCGTTTTGGAAAGAAAAGAACAAACTATCGTTTCAACAAGAAAATCACGATCTGCTTTGGTATGCGTCAGTAAAGAAGGCATGAACTGTAGCAATGGAAAGGTTTCTCAAAAGTTTCCCAGTTTGTATCATACTCTTTCCTTTCTTTGATCTCGAGTGCATCGAAGTTTTCCTCTCTCCATTCCCGGGGGCACCGAGTACGTTCTTTGCATCAACCTCAGGTGTATCGACATTGTTCCTTGCATTAATATCTCATACCTTTATGTACAAAGAATATATTCCATGATGTTGGACCACATGATGGCATTGTTTCCTATAAATCATTCAAATATTCCTTCATCTAATCTGCCCTCAATATCATGTGTAACCCAGAGCCTTCCATTTGGAGACACATTAAAAAATTGTCTTCTTACAAATGAGCATATGCCTTCATCAAACTTGGACGATCATGAAACAATACAATCCCACTCGTCAAATTTTCAAAATTTAGACATGGGACAATAATAATAACAATAATCTATTTTTAAGGTCACGGTCAAGCCAGGCACCAAATTGGTGTATGAGACCCCCTTGTTTGTGGGACCCCGTCCACCCAATGATTTGACAGTAAAGTCTACAGAGGTATACATACCCTACCCCCTTCTGGATTTTAACTTGTGAACTCTTAGGAGGAAACACATGTTCTTAACCATTAGGCCCACTCAGGCTGTAACATAAGCCATATCAGACATGACCCTTATCACATCAGAACAAGATGCATCCTTTTTTAGATTATAAGAACTTATGAAGAAGAAAAACTTCTCTCCTAGACCACAACTTTCAAATTATTACTACCATGACTTGGTTGTTCATTGTCTCTCGTAATTGAACCAAATTAATTTCTGGATCAACATTTATAGGTAAGAATTCCCATAGATGAACATGGTTATTATGTTTCCTAATGATATCCTTATTTTCATTAATAGTTTCAATTGTCTTGGTCATATGAAATAACCGCTACTGCAGGCAACACTTTTGATGGCTTTAACTCATACTCAAAATGTTTTCTCTTGGATGCATGCTCGTCCATATGATCCTTCTTCACAATTTGTTCTTGAATATCAATTAAGTTTATAAAACCATCACACATATCCTTTTTCTTGTTAAGCTATTCCTCACAAGGTTCCAGGTTTGTAGCAGATATGTCCAAAGGAAAATCAGAAACTGCTAGAAAAAGTGGGTAGAAGCTACGTTGGCTTAGAATGTGAGTTGAAATCCTTGCAAGCTGATCATTTGAGCGAAGTTCTGGCATCTGGGAGATTTATTCATCGCTAAGGTGTCTTAGGACATTCATTGTGCGGATTCTAATGGTAATCTCGTCTGAGCAGAAAACCCATGGATTTGCAACACAAGTTATTTGTTGATTAGGATCATCAAAAGCATGAAAATTGAATGGTGGCTATGGAAACAAGAAACCATGATGAACATCACATGTAGATGGAACAAGGATCACATGTGTACTGGGATCCATCTCTTCACAATAATCTTGTGACCTTGCACAAATTTCCTTCCAGAATATTTCCTCATAGAATTTTTCCACTATTCTGATCTTGATTTGTGGATGCTCTTCAATGATTTCCTGTGATGCAATAGCAACACGATTGAAAAAATTTCGAGCTTCCTTGGAAGCCAATGCAGTGGAAAATTTCTTGATCTTCCTTTCCATATATTTAAACTTCCCTTCGATACTTTCATACATGTAACAACATCCTTTTAATGAGGTCATCTTCAAACTCTAGCACAACTCTGTGACTCATTATGGAATCCAAAATATTCTTATTGAATACAAATTGTAAAGCACATTCACTTGAAGGATTATGAAAAGGAGTAATAGGGTTGTGACTACTCCCCTCCTCCACCTTACTAAACAGTATGCACACGAACCGTAACTTGTCAAGTGCTAGAAATTACCTATGTACTAGAGTCTTTGTTCACAAATCCTCCAAGTGTACCAGAGCTCATGTTACCAACTCCTCCAGATTGTACCAGGGTCATTTCACTCAAGTTCTCCAGGTGTGCATTCAGTTGGTTGTTCACATGGCTTCCAGGTTAATCAATGTTCTTGTTCTCATGGTTTATGGTATGTATGGTTTTCTGCCGAGATCCAATGCCAATGGTGGAGGCATTGCATTTCCAATTTGTTGATACACACTTTGTATATCACCGCAAAACTTGTATGCATCTGGAAAAACCTTGGGAGTGTGTACTTTCTCGAACAATAATGATACGGTCTTGCTCAAGATGAAAGAACATGCCTACTTTTCCCATAGTTTGTGGATCTATAATAGGTGTAGGAAAGTTCCCTTCCCAATGTAGTCTTCCAAAAAGGCCTTTCTACTGATGATGTCGATCGACAGTGTTTGGCAGGCACCAAGGAATGCAATCAACTATTTTCCTAGTAGAAAAATTAACCTTTTCTTCTGAAATATCTTACCAATCAACACCAGGGTGCTTAGGTATTCAATGACAACAATTGAAATTCAATTCATTCATTTCCTTGGATAAATGGTCATGAAGGACAACTTTCGCATCAAGAATTTTCTTTTGAAACCAAGAGGCAAGTCACCAATTGCATATATCACTATTATAAGATGAAAATGTGCACCAAATGAAACATCTCTCAATAGTTGGTCCTCATCCCAAAATGGTGGGATCCCATCAACAAACAATGACTTGAACTGGGTCATAATATCTTCGTTAGACTCACGCAATGGCTCTGTAAATGCTACTTTTATTGATACTGAGAGTGGGGTGAATCAATATCAATTATAATTGATCACCTTTTAAAAAAATTGACTTTTCAATCACATAAATGCATCCCAATATCTAGTAAAGAGCAGAAGAACAAATACACAGTGCACAATAGATTTAACGTGGAAATAAACCACATAATGTTTTTCTTATATAATAACAAGATTACATTTATAGGAAGCTACAACTTCCAATATTCTCTAGCTCCAATTTGAAGGAGGCACCAACCCCCTGATTTACAGGCACCAACCTAAAGGAAGCTACAACTCCCTAGATTCTCCAGTTTCAATTGGAAGGAGGATCCAACCCCCTTTCCTTTCCCCTTCCTTCCACCCTCAAATATGTATATAAAAGAATCAACTTGTCACTATCACTGTTACTATCATTGATACATCATCATCATCAAATTGGGTCCACATAGAGATACTATCTCCACATGGGTCCACATATAAAACCAAAAAACCACATAAAAATCTATGCCAATCATGTGCCAAATTATTCAAAATATAAGCCTCACAAACTGGATCCACATGGAGATCCTAGGTCCACATGGGTCCACATGGGTCCACATATAAACCCCAACAAACTCATGGCAACATCACAACTTCATAGCAGAGCATATGGCAACATCACAACCTTATAACATAACTTGAGAATAATAAATACCTTAAGAGAATCCTTTAGAATTCTCTTACACACCAGAAGACACCCCAAACACCTTGTGCGCACCTCAGACTTGATATCTTGCTTGGTTGCACTAAAAATGCGAAATTATATCCTGTATTTATAGTAATTCTATCCCCAAAAATTAGCTGAGCCGACCTCAATTTTCTGGCTGTGTTTTTGGATGAACAAATTCATATCTCCTCATTTCTAGGGAGTTAGAGGGACTTCCATATACCGTTGTAAATGTCTCAGAATAATATTTCCAAACATGTAACTTGTGCTTCCATTTGAGTTATTTATATAGGGTAAAAATTTCCCTCAAAGATAGGGTATCCAAATTGACCACAAATAATAGTTTCAACAATCTCCATCTTGCAGTCTTGATCTTGGACATCTATAGGCTTCTTCACTTGACTGTAGGGGATTCTTGACCACACCTTCGAGGCATCTTGTGGGCTTATTCAAAGCATATTCCTGCGAAGTCCATGCTTAAAGCTACACCATAAGGGGACCACTTTGGAGACTCCTTCAAGTAAACCCACATGATTCTTCATGTTGATCACCAATGATTGAAATTTGACACCAATGACAACACTATTCAACAATCTCCCCCTTTGTCATTGATGGAAAAACTCATGCTCCCCTTGTCATCATGCTCCTGATCTTTCTCTCCCCCTTTGACATAAATGGAAAAGTGTAACTCTTCTCTTATGGGTTGTTCCCTTTAAACTCATGGAGCTCAATAATATTTCACCATCCTTTTCTGTCTTCTTATCCTTTCCTTCCTTGTTATATTCCTTGGAGATCTTTTGTTTGACTTCAATCCTTTTTCTCTCCTCTTTGTCTAGGATGTATATGTTATTTGGTCTTCTTGTTGCTGTTGCAACCAATCTTCCTGAGTCTTCTTCTCTTATTTCACATCTTCAGGAATCAAACTTAAGATTGTATCCCTAATAACATGTTGTACTGACACTAAGAAGATTATGCTTCAAATATTCAACTAGTAAGACATTTGTTGCTTTTACATTTTCGCTTCCAAGGTTCACTACACCTTTTCCAAGTATTTTGACACATGATTCATTTCCAAATGCAACACTGCCACTTTTTCCTTTCTTTAAGACGATGAATTTTTTTTGTTCCCCGATCATGTGTATTCAACACCCATTGTCTATGTACCATTCGTATTCTTTATTTTCAGCAAGAAATGCTAATAGACAATCTTCCTTATTTGGATTCTTTTTCCTTTCTCATAGCATAGTTGGTTTTATGATAGGAGCATCTTCTTTCACATTTATACAATCTCGTGCTTTATGACCAAGATTAATACATTTGTAAAATACAATGTTCTAATCCATTAGTGGATCAAATGGATTTTAATTTCTGTTGACAAATCCATGAGCATTTCCAGATCTACTATTTACATGATTATCCTTTAAATATCCATAATCATTTCTATTTCTCATATAGTTGTTTCTTTCATTGATTTTACAATGAATTGCTTTGTGTCCAAAGTTTCTGCAAGCATAACAATGACCAAGAAAAATACTCTCATACATGGTGGAAAATAACCTTCTTGGTGTCTCACCCCTTCTAAATTATGATCTTCTCTTCCAATTGAATGTGTCATGTTCTTGTTGTTCTTGAATTCTCTCTTGTTTGTTGATTCCACTTCTTAAGGAATTTGTGTCATTTCTAGAATTTCTTTCATCTTCCTTGTTTGTTTTATCTGTGTCTGTTGTCTTAGAATTGTTTTCATATCCAAGTCCTTTCTTATTAGTAGGCGATCTCTGTTTGGTAATAATTTCATGTAATGTTTTAGTACTTCTTTCAATTTTTTTGTAGTAATTCAACTTTTCAGTTGTCAACATCATCTCTTTTCTTGTGTGATCCAATTCTGCTTTTAATTTCTCACAATATTCAGTCTTCTTGGCTTTATCTAACTACTCCTTCAAGCTGTCAATTGTCTTTTCAAGATCAAGATTCTCTTCTTCACAATATTTCAATTTGTTTTTTAACTCTATTTTTTTTTTCCGAGCTTGATATTTTCTTCTTCAACATGCTTCAATTTTTCAAGGTTTTCTTCATCTTTCTGTTCACATTTTGTGATGTCTTTGATTTCCCAGAAATATTCTATGTTTGTTTCTTCTGCCTCTGCATAAAACTCTTATTCAAAATTGATTTCATTGATTTTAGAATTTTTGTGGTCATCATTCTGAGTTTCTTGAGTTATGAAGAGAACTTGCCTTACTTCTCCATTGCTTTTATTTGAAGAACTGTTGTCCTCCTTGGAGTAAAGACTCTTTTTCTTGTGGAAACTTTTCTTTTCTTCAAAATGACATTTCTTAGCATAGTGTCTTATTATACTACAATTGAAGAATTTAAAATGTAACTTGCCTTTGTATTTTCCGGTTCCCCTCTTGAGCCTCCTTATGAAATATGCTTCTTCTTCATCTGATTCATCGCTTGGTATTTCTTCTACCCAGTGTTCTTTGTTCCTTGTTTTCTTCATGGCTTTAAAAAGCGCTTCTCTGTTTGGCTGTCCATTTTCTATATCTGTCAAATCGCTAGTTTCTTCAATGGCCAAGACCTTGGCATCATATCTCAATGGAAGTGATCTCAACACTTTATGTACAACCAAGGATTCTTTGACTTCTTCTCCTAATTCTCTGATGGCATTGGCAACTTTATCTACTCTCAGTAAATATGTTGCAATATCTTATTTTTCATTCATTTTCAGATTTTCAAACTGTGCTTTGTATCATTGAAGCTTGACTTGCTTGACTTTTGGATCGCCTTCATAAATATTTTGAATTTTATCCCAAATCTGTTTATTTGTGTTACAACCCATCACCTTGCTAGAAACATTTGGTGTCAATCCACTTATGATAACATGCCTAGCCTTTGAATTACAACTCGTTAATTTCTTGTCATCTCGATTAGTTGGAGAATTTTTTGGAACTTTATAGCCATTTACAAATGAGATCCATATTTCCACTCCTAAAGCCATCATCTAAGTTTTCATTTTGTTTCTCTAGTATGCATAATTATTTCAATCAAATGGAGAAATCCCATTTAGAATGTGGCCTTCCATTTTTCTCACGATCTTCCTTCCAATGATTAGACTATTTTGAAGGTAACTTGCTCTGATACCAATTGTTGATACTAAGAGGGGGGATGAATCAGTATCAATTATAATTTAGCACCTTTTAAGAACTTTAACTTTTAAATCAGATAAATGCATCCCAATATACAATAAAGAGTAGAAGAACAAATACATAGTCCATAATATATTCACATGGAAATCCAAATGGAAGAAAACCATAGAATTATTTTCTTATATAATAACAAGATTACATTAATATGAAGCTACAGCTTCCAATATTCTCCATCTTCAACTAGAAGGAGACATCAACCCCCTGATTTACGAGCACCAAATTGAAGGAAGCTACAACTTCCTAGATTCTCCAATTCCAATTGGAAGGAGGATCCAACCCCCTTTCCTTGCCCCTTCCTTTCACCCTCAAATATGTATATAAAATAATCAGTCTGTCACTATCATTGTCATTGTCTCTATCACTATCATTCATACATCATCATCATCATGAAACTGGGTCCACATAGAGATCCTAGTTCCACATGGGTCCACATATAAAACCCAACAAGTACATAAAAACATGTGCTGAGATCTCCAATTGTATGCCTCAAATCATGTGACAAAATCTCCAAAATATGAGTCTCACAAAATGGGTCCACAGAGATCCTAGGTCCACATGGGTCCACATATAAACCTCGACAACCTCATGACAACATCATGATAACATCACAACTTCATAGCATATCATATGGAAACATCACAACCTTATAACATACCTTGATAATAAGAAAAACCTTAAGACAATCCCTTAGACTTCTCTTGCACACCATAATACACCCCAAATACCTTCTATGCACCTCAGACTTGATCTCTTGCTTGGTTTCACAATAAATGTGAAATTATATATTGTATTTATAGTAATTTTGTCCCAAAAAATTAGTCGAGTCGACCTCAATTTTCTAGTTGGGTTGTTAGACGCGAAAATTCATATCTCCTCATTCTTAGGGAGTTTGAGTAACTTCCATTTACTATTGGAAAGGTCTCGGAATAAACTTTCCAACCATGTAACATGTGTTTCCATTTGATTTATTTTTATACATTAAAAATTCTCTCAAATATAGGGTATCCAAATTGACGTCAAATAATACTTTCAACAATCTCCATCTTGCTATCTTGATCTTGGACATCTATAGGATTCTTCACTTGAATGTAGGGGATTCTTGACCACACCTATGGAGCTTCTTGTGGTCTTCTTCAAAATGTCTTCCCGCGAGAGACATGCTTAAAGCTATGCCATAAGGGGACCACTTTGGAGACTCCTTCAAGTAAACCCATAAGATTTTTCATGGTGATCACCAATGACTGACTTTGATATCGATGACAACAACATTCAATAGTATATTCAGAAATCTAATCAATTTCCTATGTTTCATCTTTTTACACCATATTCAAATTCATTGGAAAAGTACCTTGAATAATCCCTCCAAGTTAATGGATTATTGTCTTTCCATGTTTCCATTGCCACTAACACATCATGAGAGACCATGATTAGCTTGCATGTGCCCATAAATCAATATGATATTGGATTTTTAGGAGACTCTCATATCACCTACAACAAAGTACACTAGTATGGTGTTATAGGGTATAATGGTTTTATAAGCATACATTCTCATAGCCTCATAGCCTCATGCCAACATTTTAAATTAATAGAAAGTCCATTATAAATTAATACAAAGTCCCAATTGAAGTTGGAACTATTTTTTTAATATCCTATGCAAATGGAGTCTATATTTAACGTGTTGGTTTACCAATAATGGTTTACTAATAATTGTCCACATTACAATAGATAAAATGAATTCTATTGCAATTGGTATCCATCCATAAAACATAGAACTACATATTATAGTTCAAAAGTCTGAGTTCCCTAATAGAAAAAACAACACTTATAGCTAAATTGTGTTGTTTTTTAAAACAAATTTACTCAAAAATAAAGAAAAAGTTCTTTAATCTTTGTCTTTAATCATATATTTCACTGTTGCAGCAAAAGTGATTTTTCTTAACAGCAAGGAAACATATTTGGCTATTACTATTAGCAAAAATGATTTTTGTATAATTGAAGTGTCTCAATTTTTTTTAAGATATTGAATCCATTTATACCTACAAAAATACAATTCAAATAATAGAAAAATACAGTTTTAGCTAAATTTGTATCACTTAATTCTAATAAAAAATACCAAAATATAACTTTTACGTACAACAATAACCTCTTATACTTTTAAGCTTCGAGTGAAACTGAAATTCAAAATCTCCGTGCTCTTTTATACTTTTAACCGTGACCTGCACCTTTTTTGGTTCACTGAGCAAAAACGAAAATGCACCTTTTTGGTTCACTGAAGTGAGCAAAAACGAAAATTAATACCTTCCTTCGTATTCAAAGTTTTTGGTTGCTAATGGATTTTGGCTCTTTAGTGGCATAGACTTTTTGGTTGTTAATGGAATTTGGCTTTTTCGTTGGAATTACAATTTGAGATAAGTATATTTCATAACGCTAAATGTAATGTCTATATCCAATATAGTGGTAAACAAAAAACGACCAGAGTGGATGCATTATCACACTAATGAATTGGAAAAAGAAATACTTTTCCCAAGCAAATCCTAAACACTTCAATGTAATACATTTAAGATTAAAATATAATCCAAAAAAATTGGAAATAAACATTGAAATGTGATTTGACTAATGAAAAAGAGAATATGAATAATAACCTTTAAGGAATGAAATATATATTTTTATTAGTATATTGTAGTGTTGGTGTTGAATATCGAATGATTTTTCAATAGGTTTGTAAATTTACATGATATTACTTAATAACATTTTATTAAGTTATAATAATATATTGGTATAATGCATGGTATGTGTTGAATATTTGATGGGTTTTAGATTGTTTTTATAAAAATATATTTTTTAATTATTGTATATTTTAAT
>CBVK0100525437.1:0-14727 GCA_900067695.1 Picea abies
AATCTTTCTTCTATTGTATCTCCCAAGTTTCGTCCCTTCTGGGTATGAAAATTTCTTTTATGTATTTATATGATATTTATTCTCTACAATGCCATAGGTCTAATCAAAATTGGTTGTGCCAAGTGGAATTTACGGTAACTTCCCCACAACTTGCTTATTTTTGGCCTTTCCAGGAGATCTCACTTGTATAGCGTGCCCTACCAAAAATAATTGATATACAATTCTGAAACTCATACCAAAAATACTAAAAGTTGTCCACTATCCAATGAAACTAGTCCCACTCAATTTGGATACTCTAGGAAGAAGTTATGATTGTTTTACCTGGAACACCTTCTTGAGACTAGTCAATAGAACTAGTTAGATACCCTATCTTCCACAGGGTGTATCTACAAATGTAAGATGACCCAGAAGCTGAAATTTTTACCACATATACCTTACTAATTTTTTTGAATAGCCTCCAGAGTTTAGGGTATGAAACATTATAGAAAAATGTTTATAGCAAAAATTCCGCAATGAATCTGTTCAGGATGATTCCAAAACCCTTAGGAGATGAAATTGTAACCCAACGTACCTTGATCCGTCTACTAAATATCCTCCAAGATGTTCCTTCTGAAACATTGTAGAAAAAACATTATAGTGAAAAGGCCAAGGTGTCTCAGATGTAGCAGCGAAACCCCAAGACCTTGATCTCTGATACCATATGCTAAGAACCAAATATCACTATATCATAGAAAAACCTCAGAATAAGTATTCAATGCCTTGAAAAAGAGATAATTTCAGATAATAAGCCTTTTCGAGGGGGAAACCTCCTTTTATCCCACATAAATGTTTAAGTACAAGATGATTCCAAATGAAAATGTCTCCTTGGTATATATAGGAGACTAGGAGGTATAATTACAACTAATGGAATAAATACGACATAAATAAAATAACATTACTAATGTAATATGCCCCAATTAAGGGGTAATGAGCCAATATTAGGGCTTAACAATTTTAGAAGAAATTTATTGGTCTCCTACATCTAGCATTTCATTTATACAGTTGTAGCTACATGTCTACTAGAACAATTTATTATTTACATAGTATAGGAATAGATCTATATATATACATACTTTCTGTTGTAGACATTCAATCTTAGTTTTCTTCTATAATGTTTGTAGATCGCCAACAGTAAATAGACATGTATCTTTCTATATGTAATATAAATATATCATGGAATAAATAACATTTCGTACTAGTTATGATTAAATTCTATGTAGGAATGGAGGTCTTGAATAAGTATTATGACTCTGAGATTTACTTACAGAAATATAATACACCCATATATAAATTTAGTTTCAATTCTATTTAGACATAGATAGTTATGCATAAGGAATTTCGATCCACTGGTAATTTATCCTACAGTTACCTCCATGTAGCAGTAATCTAGTTTACGGAATGAATTCTTCCATAATTTAACCATGCATAACCTTTCAACTATCATAACTAATAAAAGGGAAATTATATCATTTATTCATAATTTAATCCAACAATAAAGAGTCATTCAGAACTAAATTTGTGAGGCGTTTTGTCAGTTTTTATACTTGATACAATCAAACAGATTCTACCCAGGGTATTATATCAATTCAGAACTAATAGATGCACTACACCAGTTATTTAATCATTCAAACAGAGATGGGAAAGATAACATATCTGAATCATTTTGTTGGGAGACAAAGGGAACAACCACATTCCTCCCAACCTGAGAACAGGACAGCCAAATCACTTGTCCAGTTCACCCCCTACCCTGACCATGAATCCATGAGGGCTAAATCGGAACTCCTCCTCAACAAATGCCCTTCATCTTCAACAATCTTCTCCTTGCGTCACACTCAACAAGTAGTGCTCATAATAGAAAGATATCAGTAAAATTTTCCCCAGCATACTAGGCAGCATCCTGCCTCCTCACATATGTTATATATCCAAAACCACAAATTCCTAGGTCTTTTTTACCCTTGGGAATTTTCATAGATTTCCAAATCCCTGACTTTCAGGGGTTGCCAATGGCCAAATTCCTGATTTTCCACATGTAACAATAAGCCCTGAAGTAGTTCCAACATGTTCCCCACTCATGGAGTCATGGTCAACTGATTTCAACATGGTTGTTCCATTTGTCCTCCTGAAATAATTATAAAATATTTTGTTTTATACAAGTGTCATAGTCAAGTAGTTAGTTGGGTCAAATCAAATCTCTATCCAATAGTCAAAATCATTAATTACAATTAACCAAATTCAAAATTCAGAATTGCCATAAATGGCAAAAATTTTCCAATTTCGAATTTATAAAAAATGGAATAAATTTCCTAAGAAATTTTAAATTCAAAAATAATTTATTTTTGGGGATGTTAAAACTACGCTTCTATGGAATACTTTATATTGTGTAAATCCATATTTTTTTGGTTATGCATTGCATCTTACATATTTAATAGTGTGCTATCTGTTTGTTATCTTCTGAGCCATTGATTTAATTTTGTTCGGATACATGACTAATGATGGGGCCCCTGTTTCCATTGCGAGGGTATGCATCAGTTGTTTCAATATCCAATCCTCCCCTTTGGTATATGGACAATTTTTCTCAACTACGCATATGGGAGAAAATACCCATGCCAACCTTAAGCTAAGTGTTCACTCGTGCATTAAATCTGAAATGTTTAATTTTCATGAATTCATTCTGAACATTGTCCTACATTCTACATTTAAATTTTTGTTGGTTTGTTGTAGAAATCTATTATTGATATTCTTGGTAATCCCTTGCAATATTTACACACTTGGTGGCTTGGGGATTGATGAGGACATCACACTTGAAAGGTACTTGAGTTCCAACTTACAGTGTTGAAAGAGAAAAATAACCCTCCAAGTTTTGTTGAAGGAATACATGTTCCACCCTAGGATACCATTATTATGTTATATTTACACCAGGCTCCTATTGAAAGTTGGTTACTTGTATCTTCAGTCCCTGAGGAAACATGGAAGGGAAAACCCTGTATTGAATATGAATTTCACTATTTAATAGTTACAGTCACATATACTGTATAGAGATTAAAGACTCGTTTAAGCATTATGCCGACTCTGTAATAGGTAGCATGTTGTTTATGTATTTATGTCACTTGTACATTTGCTTCTGAGTTTATTAAAAGGAGAATTACTGTAACCTTCTTCTACATTTAATACAGTCGGATTTAATGGAAAAAATATCTGTAATAGTCAATAATTATTTTTTTGTGTATTAGATATTCATATAGAACGGAAAATCCATATGGTAGCAACATACATACATACATATATATATATATATATATATATATATATATGTACTTCAATTCTGATATTCACTCAAAGTTATGTTTGGTAAATGTACAATTTAAATATTCTTCACACAAATATCCATACATGGAGATATAACTACAAATATGGTGTAGATTCTACTTATAATGGTAATACTTCTATTCAGAAATCTATAGATGCATACACTAGTATTTCCTGTAGAATCTATACTTAAGAATAGTCAACCTATAACAATCTGAAATAATTTTAAGCATGTTTATACTTGAATCTATATTCATACTTATGCCAAATATTCCTACTATCAACAGTAAAATCAAACTGATATTTGTTCCCTATTACAGAGTTCATAGGATACATCATTTGAATAGTAAACTTCTACAGATTCACCAACAACTATCACACATAGTAGTTTCTTAGTTCATCTCACTGATAAATTCAAATTGTAATGAAAACTTATCCTACAGTTCATTTCACTCTTCCAGCCAGTATCCAATAAAACAATTCAAAAAAACCAAAAATATAGGAGTACATATATGAACAAAGTGTTGGGACAACAAATGGAACAACCAAGTTCCACCCAACCATAGAATAGAACAACCAATCTACTTGCTCTGCTCACCCCCTAGCCTGACCATGAATCCATGAGGGTGAACCCCGAAGCTCCTCCTTCACAATATTCCTTTTTCGGATTCAGAAATTCTCCTTGCCTCACACTCATAAATTAGTGTCTGTAACAGCAAGAAATGTCCTTTTCCCCTCACATACTAGGCAACATCTTGCCTCCTCCCATATGCTATATATGAAAAAGCATCTTGTGCCTAGGTATTCTTCGGTTGTGAATTTTCACAGCCTTACAAATACCTGATTTTAAGGGGCTGCCAATGGCCAGATTCTTGATTTGCAACTTGCAAAATTCATCCCTGAGGTAGTTCAAGCATGTTCCCCACTCATGGAGTCATGGTTAGTTGATTTTAGCCTGGTTGTTCCATTTGTCTCTCAGCAATAAATATAAAAATATTTGTTTTTTACAAGTTTCATAGTCAATGATTTGGTTGGGAAAATCAAATCTTTTCCCAACAGTCACAATAATAAATTACAATTAACTAATTTTCAAATTCGGAATTTCCATAAATGGCAATAATTTTCCAAATTAGAATTTACCAAAAACAGTAATAAATTCCTAAGTACATTCAAACTTTAATAATAATTTATTTTTGGGGATATTACATAGGTGGACTCAATACAAGACCTATGGATAACTCCAATAGGTTTAAACTACTTACTTTCATATGAATGTTATTTCCTTTATTGCCATGATTAGAATACAAAATTCAACATGAAAAAAATTACAATGCTTGTATGGCATAGGTAAAGTTCGAAAGGAATACCATAGTTTGAAGATATTAGTGGCGGTACACTTCATTCCTAGAAAAAGAGTTCATTGGATCATTTTAAAGGTTTATCTCCAAGGTTTTTATACTTTAAATAAATGATTTAATAATACTCTCTTTTTAACTTTACACTTCTCTTATAAAGGAGTCATACAAAAGGGATACACAAATTTTGTTTTATTTCAGATGTTGAAAATAAAAGAAAAGAACCTTAGATATGGATAATTGTTAATTAGTGAACAAATGAATACAGGTATTTGAGTTTGATAGGAATCAAGATAATAATTCTAGTAACAAATGATTAAATATTTTCTAGTTCTATATTCACAGTGAAAGTAAGACTCTTGAGTACTTTAGAGATAGGGTTTTGATGAAAAATTATTTAAGTAATTCTAAGAGAATTAGTTTATTTTATGGGAAGAAGAGTAAACTTAAGTGGTGAGAATTATGTAGCTCGAGTTTTAAGGACATATCTATTTTGACATTGTCAAGATAAGAGTTGATGAAGAACGGTTCCTTTTTTACAAACTAACAATTTTATTTATTTATTTATGTTATTTTGGGTTTGTTACATATGGTATAAGAGTTGTTGGTTACAACACTTAGGCCTAAGGGAAACACCAGAAATTTATTTTGTTAAGGGAAAAATCTAGCAAAAAATATTTATTGTTACAAACTGACTGTGTCCAAATTGTCTTTTGTAAAACTGTTAGTGCAAAATGGAGGAGACAGACCTAAGAGGAGCAAAAATCAAGATCTTCCTAGAAACCCATAACATCATAGTGAAGGAAGATCAACCACCCAAGTGTTGGAAATAACGAGGAATCTTGTTGTGGAATTGTAGGTGTTACATAGTATAGCAACATGAAATTAATGAAATGTTGTTACGTAGTATAGGAACAAAGAATATTCCACTGAATAATGATATGGAAGAGGAGGCCAGTAAAAATTCCTCAAAGAATTCTAGTCATGAAACAAAAAGAGGAAACATCTCTTCTAAGGAAACACACATGAAACAAAACAAAGCATCTACAGGAAAGAAGAGAAAATAGTTGGATCACTTGGAAGGTGAATTGAAAAAGATAAATCCCTCCACTTTTATGGAGAATCAAAGACTGGGGAAGAAGTTGAAGCCAGGTTACTAGACATAAAGAAATACTTTCATATTTATAATTATTCTAGTAATATGAAGGTGAGAATGACCATTTACAATTTAAAGGGGAAGGCTAGTATCTGGTGGCAAGACCTGAAACTAGTGAAAGGATTGAAAGAGAAAAGGATGGAATGGTCAGAATTCAAGAAGCATTTCAAGAAACAATACCTACCAGAAAGTTATTATGAAATAAAAACTAAAGAACTTTATGAATTGTGACTAGGACAAATTTCTATGGATGATCTAATTAATAAATTTCTAGATCTGTTGAGGTTTGTGCCTTATATAAAAGAAGATAAAGTAAATATTCAAAGGTTCTTGAGTGGTCTACCACAGTCTTATAAAGACATAATTGAATTTGATAATATTAAATCTTTGAATGAGGTATTTAGGAAGGCAAGAATGTGTTATGAACAGTATAAATAGAGATCTAAAATTCCTAAGGCATGGAAAGATAAGAAGCATGATAAATTGAATCAATGGAAGAAAGTTCTCCAACCGGCCCCTTACTGTAACATGACCAAAGGATTCCAAATGAAGGACTATCCCTCTAGCACACAACATGCTCATGGGGGAAATAAACCAATTAATTTGGGATTCAAGAAGATAGTGGGAAGCCTCAAAGAACCATTTAAATGTTGGGAGTGTGGAGAACGCCATTTGCAGAGAAATTTTCCACGCTTAAACCCATCAATTAAAACTTCAGTCCACAATCTACAAGAATCTTCAATAGTTTCATATATTGGCAGAAACATTCACAAAATCAATGCATCTTTGGATGGAAGATGGGCATATCATCAATCCACTATTGTGGAAGTTGAAGGAAAAATTCACAACAACAATGTATCTATACTAATTGACCCCAGAGCTAGATTTATCTATATTACCGCAACTTTGGTAGAGTATTAAAATCTAAAGAAGGTGAAACATGCTAAATCCTGGTTAGTACAGTTAGCAACAGGGACAAAAATAAAGGTAACAAAATTTGTTTATGATTGTGAACTAAGTATAAGTGGACATAATACAAAGTTAAATTTGAACGTGTTACCTTTAGGGTCGTATGACATAATTATTGGAATGGAATAGTTAGAAAAGCATAAAGTGAAACTGAATTGTTACAAAAATTCATTTGTGTACAAGGATGAAAATAATGCAACAATAACAATACAAGGAATCAGAAAACCAGTTTCTGTGAGACAAATATCATCAATGCAACTCAAGAAATGTATTAGTAAGGGTTGCAAATTGTATGTTATTCATGTAACGAATATTTTGGAAAGAGAAATCAAACCAAGTTTGGAAGAATTTGTAGTTCTTCAGGGATTTAAAGATGTATTTGTACACTAGTACATATTGTAAAACTTTTGACGTTCTATTTGCGGCGTTATGGACAAAATTGGCCATACTGTCAAAAAATAGAGGAAATTTTAATTTTGTTTTCCATATTGTTTGATATTGTCACTATTGCCACATTAACGTCTCTCTTGCCACATTGTCGTCTCTCTTGCCATAGTGTCATCTCTCTTGCCATGTTTTCCACATAGTAGTCTCTCTTACCACATTTGTGACATAATCATCTCTCTTGCCACGTTTATGAATATAGTTGTCGCAGTTGTGATGTTGTGGAAACTAGGTTTTCCCCCTCCAAGAGTCACCTAGTATTTGACCAAGTCAACTTTGATTTGGTCAATGATCATCGGAATTGTGACATTATAAAATCTATAAATATGTTGCATTTTACGGATGTTGGGACAATTTTTCTATAATAACGACACTTCAAAAATGGTTTCCGGGTCTTCTCGGCTGGAGTACAACTATTAAAAGACATTGTACTAGGGCTCTTCTCGTTTCGTTTTAATTTTTTGATCGGTCAAATTTTAAAGGAAACAACTATTAAAATACATTGTACTAGGGATAGAGTACATGATGGGCAATGATGACCTGTGAATGGGGCCAATGTTGAAATATTTTCAAAATGTTTCTGTATGACATCATACATCCTTGAGTCTTGAATCCCTCCCATACATTCAAGGCATGTTTCTAGTATAACCATGTCAAATTTCGATGCATACAGGCACATATTGAAGAAATTTCAATGTTAGCCCCATTCACTACTCACTATGTGGGGTTGGTGCATGACATTTTTGGTGGTTGAATTAGAAGTTCCATGACATTTCAAGAAAGTTCCAACAAAGATTCTACAAATGGAAATAATGAAATTTGACATTGAGACACCCATTATGAACATTGTTGCAAACATGGATGATCTCAAATATTATGTGGTTGGGACATCATATATCCTTCAGTCTTGAAACCCTCCCATACTGTCAAGGCATGTTTCTAGTCTAACCATGTCAAATTTCGATGCATACAGGCACATATTGAAGAAATTTCAACGTTGGCCCCATTCACTAGTGCTCACTATGCAAGGTTGGTGCATGACATTTGTGGTGGTTGAATTTGAAGTTCCATGACATTTCAAGAGAGTTCCAACAAATATTCTATAGATGGAAACAACAACATTTGACAAATATGAGACGCCCCATTATGAATGTTGTTGCAAACATGGATGATCTCAAATATTATGTGGCTCGGACATCAAACATCCTTGAGTCTTGAAACCCTCCCATCCAGTGAAGGCATGTGTCTAGTCTAACCATGCCAAATTTCGATGCATACATGCACATATTGAAGAAATTTCAATGTTGACCCCATTCACTAGTTCTCACTATGTGAGGTCAGTGCATGACATTTGTGGTGGTTGAATTGGAAGTTCCATGACACTTCAAGAGAGTTCCAACAAATATTCTATGGATGGAAACAATGACATTTGAGAAATATGAGATGCCCCATTATGAACGTTGTTGCAAACATGGACGATCTCAAAAATTATGTCACCGGGACATCAGACATATTCCTTGAGTCTTGAAACCCTCCCAAACCATCAAGGAATGTGTCTAGTCTAACCATGTCTCATTTTGACGCATACATGCACAATTTGAAGAAATTTCAACGTTGGCCCCATTCATTGCTCACTATGTGGGGTCGGTGGAAGAAATTTCACTATGCTCATTCACCTTCAAGGAAGGCCCCATTCACTATGCTCACTATGAGACATCCATTATATTAAACGTTGATGCAAACATGGATGATCTCAAATATCATGTGGGGACATCAAACATCCTTAAATATAGAAACCCTGCCATACCTTCAAGTAAACTATCTAGTTTAACCATGTCAAATTTTGATGCATACGGGCAAAGATTGAAAATATTTCAACATTGGGCCCATTCACTGCTCTTTGTGCAGGGTCATTGGAAGAAATTTGTGATGGGTGTATTTGAAGTTCCATGAAAAATTTCAATATAGTTTCGGCAATGATTCTATAGAAGGGAATGACGAATGATGACAATGAGAGGTGCATCATGATGAACGTTGATGCAAATGTGGACGATCTCAAATATTATGTGAGGACATCATACATCCTTCAGTATTTAAACCCTGCCATACAGTCAAGCGATGTGTCTAGTCTAACCATGTCGAATTTTGATTCATACATGCATAGTTTGAAGAAATTTCAATGTTGTCCCCATTCACTACTCACTTGTGAGGTCGGTGCAAGATGACATTTGTGGTGGATCAATGACAGCAGTAATAAAAATGATGAGTTGATGACATCATCTTATGAATAATCTGTGAGTGAATATGATGAGCTGATGACATCGTTCTCACCAACATATGTCCACTTAGTCACAATGACACATATTTGATATCCTCCAACATTAAAGAAATCCCCACATCAGTAAGGAGTTTAAACATTTTCAATAAGTGTGAGTTATTCATGCATTCTCCTACCTCATGGAAATTCTCTTGTGATCATTCTCACCATTATTCACATAACCCCCACACTATATTCCCAAATCCCTTTAGTTACTCAATAATCCAAATTTAGAAATGACCAAAACTAATGCAATAATGATGGAAGAACAAACCTTGGAAGAGAAACAGATGGTTGTAGATAAGAATAGAGGTAAGGAAAATTAGAAAATGTTTAAACCCATGCCCATAAAATAGTCGCTTAATAATTATTTAAGAGTTAAGACAATACTCCACTAGGTTTCCAATAAAGAAATCAATGGTTGGTGCAAGATGACATTGGTGGGTGAATTGAAGCTTCTGTGACATCAACTCAACATGGTAATTCAATAATCAAACCCCCCTTAAGTATTATGTGGTGACATCAATTATCCTTAAGTATCGAAACCCTCACATACCTTAACCCCGTGACTTTAGAAAAATTAGAAAAACTTTAACCAAGTATCTAGTCAGTGATAGTTGGAAGAAATTAGAGTGGCATTGTGATGATCCAACTCAATACAAAAGTGTACCTAATTACAACTTGAAAGAATGTTTCCACAAAACTACTCATCCACAAGAGAAAATTGTCGTTGACTTGCTCATCTAATGGAGGAGGGAAAGAAGACATATCCTTGTGATATTGTGCACCCACTGGAAGAGTAGTACCATGACATATCAAATATGATCCCCATTATGAACCTTGTTTCAAACATGGATGATCTCAAATATTATGTTGTCGGGACATCATACATCCTTGATTCTTGAAACCATCCCATGCCATCAAGGCATGTGTCTAGTCTAACCATGTCAAATTTCGATGCATACAGGAACATATTTAATAAATTTCAACATTGGCTCCATTCACTAGTGCTCACTATGTGGGGTCGGTGCATGAAATTTGTGGTGGTTGAATTGGAAGTTCCATGACATTTCAAGAGAGTTACAACAAATATTCTACGAATGGAAACAATGACATTTGACAAATATGAGACGCCCCATTATGAACGTTGTTGCAAACATGGATGATCCAAAATATTATGTGGTCGAGACATCAAAAATCCTTGAGTCTTGAAACCCTCCCATACTATCAAGGAATGTGTCTAGTCTAACCATGCGAAATTTTGATGCATACAGGAACATATTGAAAAAATTTCAACGTTGGCCCCATTCACTAGTGCCTCTCTAATGAGTGTGAGGCATATTAATGTGTCACACTCATTAGAGAGTAACAATCCTCATATATGGTGGTCATTTAGGCACATAGAAAGGAGAGTGAGACTTGTGTGATGGCCCAAATCCTAATGCATGACTTTTTTGAAGCATATAAAGTAAATTGTATTTCTCAATTCCCTAGATTTTAGCCTTCGACCATGGAATAGGCCCTAACAACCATCCAAGGTGTACCAATCCTTGAAATGATAACCATATGTCACTCATGGGTTAAATATTATAGGGCCCTAGATATGGAACATTAACCCGATAAGTTAATATAGTTGTTACAAGTTTTATAAATTTACATCACATTATGGCAACGTATATCAAAACAATTTATCATACTGTAGATTTAGTTTAGCGGAGAGTACATTTTAGTCATCTATTGACTTAGTTTTGGCAATGGGAGTAAATTTTCTAATTTTACTCATTTTACCCATCAGTGCACTACCTCTACCAGTCGACGACACAGTGGGAAATCTGGGAACCCCACCAATTCCCCCTCAGGACACCCAAATATACTCAGTTTTCTTCATTCAACCTCATATGGTAGGAGAGATGGGTCCATTCCATGAAATACCTACTTCTGTTTTCCCATATATCTTCTCCTCTGGTAAATCTCATCATGAGAGAAGGCCTTTGAATTTGGGGTCAAGGATTCTTCATGCCTCAAAGTAGATCTCACTCTCTAATACTCTACCTTGGATGCTGCAACTCTTCCCACAAGTACAACTACAACTCTTCCCATAGGGATGTGGGCAGAGTTGCATCTACAGATCATGTGAATAAATTTTGATGTTGAAGGGGCTCAAGCACATGTCGAAAATATTAATGTTGAAGCTTGGGATAAGGCTGGGGTGGATGCAAAAAATGCACATATGGAACTTGATGCTCAAGAATGTGTGGTGTCCACAAATGTTTACATGGAATATTTTTCCCAAGGGCCATTACAAGGGTGGATTGAGTGTCAATCTTGATATGGGAGAACCCAATGAGGGGATTACTGATATTTTTCCAGAGGGATACCAAATAACATGCTCCATAAGTGGGAATTATTCAATGTAATGTTGAGTGACGTCCAATACATCGGATGGCTCAATGGAGAGATTGAGCCAATGTTTGAGATAATGGTATCCACATGTTAAACAATTTTTCATTACGTTGAGGATTGAAAGGGAGTATATTGCTATTGATAATATTACGCATGGTCAAATCTATTTTAATCAGTTTTTTTTATGTTGGGTTGAAGTCATTGTCTAATGAACACCAACACAAAATATAGAGGAAGTTCATTAAAAGGAATAAATATGACCATACCCAATTTATCATTGATAATATCTTGATCCATGTACAAGGGTGTGAGAAATTGTGCATTCTTGTTGATATTCCAGGGAAATGTGAGATGGTTAAACCACAACATGTATTATAAACTTTTTCATTACAAATATTTGTAGAGTTTTTTAGAGGAATGTAGGTTGATTATTGGTGTTCTCCACATGCCACTAAGCTAATGTTTAAATAATACACAATATTTCACCTCGACTAGGAGAAAACAACAACATGACATGAGACATGGTTCCTAAACAAAATGGCCACACGAGATACTTCATGACAACATGTTACCTGTCCAAGTGTGCACATGCTAAAATCAATCCCTTTGCATGTCCAACATTTAGAATCGGGTACCACTGATGAGAGGAGTACAACATATGACATAGAGAAGATTGTTTGATTGGTGTGTAATATAAAACAATATCATTGGGATGTAGAGTAGATTTCGCAGTTGGAAAATGAGCTGTATCAGTCTCATTAGTTTGAACAATAGTTGTAACAATGACATAATTTCAATTTCATCACTAACCTAAAACTAAAAGAGCACCAAGAAGATATCATAGATAGATAACTAATACTAGAGAAAGTACATTACTATAGTTTTCCTATATTATTAACTTTAGGGATCTTGTCTCATGTTTCCACACCAACTCCAAATTTTGAGCATTGTATTTTCACAACAACTCCTTCAAATTTTGACCATTGTATTTTCACAAAAACTTCTTCAAATTTCAATTTGTGTGTCATATGCAAGTAAGTTATAATCTTTTTGAATGTTTCTTACCATTATTGATCAAGTTAAAATTAATTAAGTTTTAGGTTATTGTAATGGGACATGGACATAAATTCCATCTAATTTGTAAAATCAAATTTTATTATGAACATGTGTGTTAATCTTGTTGAGCATTTGCATACAATAAAGCATATAATCAATAAATTGTATAGTATGTTTCAAAGTAATTAAATATTCCCTCCAATTTCTAACCTCCAAAGATCTATAGAGAGTTGTATATGCTACAACATCGCCCATAGGCTTGTGGGCAGAGTTGCATCTACAAATCATGTGAAGAAATATTGATGTCAAAGGGGATCAAGCACATGTAGAAAACATTAGTGTTGAAGCTTGGGATAAGGTTGGGGTGAATTCAAAAAAATAATCTATGGAACTTGATTCTCAAGCACATGTGGGGTCCACAAATTTTGACATAGAATGTTTTTCCCAAGGGCCATCTCAAAGGGTGGGTCGAGTGTCAATGTTGATATTGGAGCACCCAATGAGGGGCTTATTGATACTTTTCCAAAGGGATACCAAATAACATGATGCATAATTAGGTAGTATTCAATGTTGAGTGAGGTCCAATGGAGGAATTGAGTCAATGTTTGAGATATTGGTCTCCACATGTTAAACAATTGTTCACTCGGTTGAGGATTGCAATGGAATTTGTTTCTATTGATAATCTTACTCATGGTCAAATTTGTTTTGATCATTTTTTTTTATGTTGGGTTGAAGTAATTGTGTAATGAACAAAATCATAAAACATAGAGGAAGTTTAGTGTGAGGAATAAATATGACCAGACCCAATTTATCATTGATAATATCTTGATCTGTGTGTGAGGGTGTGAGAAATTGTGCATTCTTATGGATATTCCAAGGAAATGGGAGATTGTCAAACCACAACATGTATCGTGAACTTTTTCACCACAAATATTTGTAGAGTTTGTTAGAGGAATGGAGGTTGATTATTGGTGTTCTCCACATGCAACTAAGCTAATGTTGGAACACTACACAATATTCTACCTTGACAAGAGAAAACAACAACATGATATGAGACATGGTTCCTAAAAAAATGGCCACACAAGATACTTCATGGCAACATGTTACCCCTCCAAATATGAACATGCTAACATCAATCCCTTAGCATGTCCAACATTTAGAATTGGGTACCACTTGTGAGAGGACTCCAACTAGTGCCGTAGAGAATATTGTTCAATTAGTGTGTAAGCTAAAACAATCTCATTAGGATGTAGACTAGATTTCTCAGTTGGAAAATGAGTTGTAGTATTCTCATTAGTCTAAACAATAGGTGTAACAATGACATAATTTCAAGTTAATCATTAACCTAAACCTAAAAGAGCACCAAGAAGATATAATAGGTAGATAACTAATACTAGAGAAAGAACATTACTATAATATTCCTTTATTTTTAACTTCAGGGAACTTGTTTCATGTTTCCACACCAACTCCTTCAAATTTTGACAGTTATTGATTAGGTTAAAATTAATTAATTTTTTAACAATGTATGTTAATATTTCTAAAAATTTTATTTCACTATTAAAAATATGAATGAATAAATAAATTATATTTTTATTTTACAGACAACATTTTGGTTTTTTAAGTTATTCTATTGCGACATCAAAATATATTATAAAAATAATTAAAACACTGAAATTTTATTT
>CBVK0100525443.1:0-18819 GCA_900067695.1 Picea abies
AAATTCTCTCTTTTTCAAGGCGTTGAGTACTTTTTTCTGAGGATTTTCTATGCTATATTGATATTTGGTTCTTAACATATTTTTTTGTGGATTCGGTAAATGAACAGTATTACCATGTTGGAAACTATGAGGAACAATACATGAGATGGACCACACTAAAGCAAGAGAGGGGCCAAGAAGTTCCAGAGTTCACCAATACCTTCCATACCTTGCACACCAAGTTGGGTATAAAAGACTCCGAATGACATTTGGTTCTGAAATACCATGGGGCTCTACACATATACATCCAAACTTGGGCCAACCATATATTTGGAGACGCAATGTTGTTTATGAGTCTTGACCCCGTAGTGTCATTGTTACTTTGGGGGGTCATATCTACAAAACACCAAAGGTAGTTCCAACTATTGTTCCACATAAAAAGTACCACAAGGTAGTATCTCATACTGGAAAATTCAGCTTCTTCACAATCTACTCAAAAGGGGAACAAAAGAACACTGCAACCACTACAACCTCGCCCTAAGCACCTTCTATCCAATAGAAGCAGGTCTACAAGGTTGCATCAAAGCACAAAGATTCTTTCTACACACAGGCATCTCATGTATCTAGACTGGCTAAAAAGGTCCAATCCTTCCAGCCACATGTTCATGACAACCTTCAACAAGCTAAGCAACGCAACTTCTCCAACAAGGCAAGCAACTCATCAAGATGAAGATTCAGCAAATGTTTTTCCCTCTCCACCAGGAACTCAACGTAATGGATACCATTTCTTCCTAAGGAGGGAGGATTGATCCAGGTGGATATCAGTGGCCACCCACCTTTTCCAACTATCTCAAAACAATTTTCTGGTAATTTTGGTGATTTACTATTTTTAGCAGTTTTTAACTTCTGGGGCCATTTTGAGGGCCTAAATGAATGTTTTTCGGGATATATATTCTCAATTATATACAAAGGCATGATTGAGCCTTGAAAAATAATCTCCTCGAGAATACCTTTCCAACGAGCTATCATGCGCCTAAAACAGAGATCGTATGCAAAAGTTACGACCCCAGGAAGTTGATGTACTAACTTACCCAAACAGGGCCCACATGACTTTTGGCGCTTCATATCCTAGGTTTTGGTTTTTGGATGTCTAGAATTTTTGGCATTCATATTTATTGTAAAGAGGCCTTCAAAGCCTCATTGTAATCATCTTCTTGTGAATGCGAGTAGCCGTCACATCTCTTCTCAGAGATAAGTTGCCGCCATTCTAGCGAGTATTTCACTCTGTATTTTTACAGTCTCTGTACATTTCTTTCATTAATAGAAATCATGTATTATTGTATCTCTGTGTTTATGGTTGAATCTATGATACATTTTTGTTATATTATTGGATATCTTTGATATCTCTGTGCATTTTTTTATTATATCTCTGCTCTCATTTTGTGCTGAAAATAATCCAGATCAGTGGTATTAGAGCAGGCTGCTCTTGATCGTTTTTTAGTGAATGTCCCCGACGAGGTCCGAGTATAGCAAGTTGGGTCTTGAGCTTGTCTCTCTTGAGGAAAATCGCTTTCTCACACGCAAGAAACCCTCAATGGTGGAAGAAAAGAGAAATGATTGAGCAGATGATCCTATCAGTATGTTGCTTGAGTAAGCTCTCATGTGACAAAGGGACGAAATGATGGAGAATTTTTCCCACATCCTTCAACGCCTGCCGATAGGAACATGCACAAATTCATCAAGCGACCACTTTGGATGCACCTTGCCTTTCAAGGTACAAGTTAATTTTGATATTCCTATATTTGAAAGACAGATAGATGCAGAAGCCCTAGACAAATCATTAAGTTTGCTAGAAGGTTATTTCTCTGTTCAAAATTTTTTCGATGGAGAAAATATCACCTTCGCACTCCTTAAAGCTCTCCCTCATGTCAAACATTGGTGGGAAACTTACTGGAAGAAAATTTCCATAGAGGCGTCTGAAATATATGGGGCCGAGCCCACTTGAGATTTTTTTGTGGATGCGGTAAATGAACAATATTACCCTATTGGAAACTATGAGGACCAGTACATGAGATGGACCACACTAGGGCAAGAGAGGGGCCAAGCAGTTTTGGAGTTCACCAATACCTTTCATACCTTGCACACCAAGCTGGGTATCAAAGAACCTGAACGACATTTGGTTCTGAGATACCGTGCGAATCTACATAGATACATCCAAACTAAAATGGATCTTCTGGATATCTCATCACTCGGTGCTGCTTATCGATATGTTGTTAAAATCGAGCAGAAATTTAAGCACCAAAACAAATGGGAGTTCAGGTCTACAAATTTGCAACAACCAAAGTAGACAAAAACGACCCTAAAAAAACAATCTCCCGAAAACCAGTCCAAGCCACAAGAAAAGAAGGGTCATGGGAAGACAAAGAAGGACACCAGAAAACAGTGTGATTTCCACAAAAGCCCTTGGTACAACACCGATTAATGTCGCTCAAAACAGTCATTGTTGGCCGAGATCAAAGACAAGGAGCCGAACCATGATTCATAATATGATTATGAAATACTGGTAAAGGGAAGATCATTGACGCATACCCCACTATTATTGTCATGACCGCGGTAATTCAACCAGAAGAACCAACAGATCCTGAAGAGGGGGAGTGCCTTTTTCATTCACAGATGTGGGTGAAGGGGACCCCGCTGCATTTTATTGTTGATAGAGGAAGCTAGAAGAACCTCATCTTAGCAGAGGTCGTCAAACAGTTGGGATTGTCGACAACACCACACCCGAAACCTTACAACATCAGGTGGATTCACCAAGGACGAGATCTTCATGCCAACCAGTAGTGTCAATTGTCATACGACATCCAACCTTCAAGGATGAAGTATTATGTGATGTTTCCCCACTATATGTCTGTGATGTCCTCTTGGGCCAACCATATATGTGGATACACCATGTTGTTTATGAGTCTCGACCCCGTAGTGTTATTTTTACTTTGGGGGGTCATCTCTACAGAATACCAGAGGTAGTTCCAACTATTGTTCCACCTAAACATTGTCACAAGGTAGTATCTCATACTGCAAAATTTAGCTTCTTCACAATCTATTCAAAAGGGGAACAGAAGGACACTGCAACCACTACAGCCTCGCCCTAAGAACCTTCTATCCAATAGAAGTAGGTCGACAAGGTTGCAGCAAAGTGCAAAGATTCCTTCTGCACACATGCATCTCATGTAACCAGACTAGCTAGAAAGGTCTAACCCTTCTAGCCACATGTTCGTGACAACCTTCAACAAGCTTAGTAGCGCAACTTCTCCAACAAGGCAAGCAACTCATTAAGATGCAGATTCAACAAACGCTTTTCCCTCTCCACTGGGCACTCAACGCAATGGAGAGAATTTCTCTTAATGAGGGAGGATTGATCTAGGTGGATATTGGTGGCAACACACCTTTTTGAACTGGCTCAAAACTGTTTTCTGACAATTTTGGTAATTTACTATTTTTAGCAGTTTTAAACTTCCGGGGCCATTTTGAGGGCCTAAATGAAGGTTTTTCGGGATCGAGATTGTCAACGATAGGAAAATGAATGATTGATCCCCCAAAATGAATCTCCTCATCGATACCTTTCCAACGAGCTACCATGCACCTAAAATAGAGATCGTATGCAAAAGTTACAACCCCAAGAAGTTGATGTACTAACTTACCCAAATGGGGCCCACATGACTTTTGGCGCTTCATCTCCTAGGGTTAGGTTTTTGGATGTGTAGGGTTTTTGGCATTCCTTTTTATTGTAAAAATGCCTTCATAGCCTCATTGTAATCATCTTATTGTGAATGCAAGTAGCCGTCAAATCTATTCTTAGAGATGAGCTGCCACCATTCTAGCGAGTCTTTCACTCTGTATTTTTACAGTCTTTGTACATTTCTTTCATTAATAGAAATCGTGTATTACTGTATCTCTGTGTTTATGGTTGCATCTCTGTGTTTATGGTTGCATCTATGATACATTTCTGTTATATTATTGGATATCCACGATATCTTTGTGCATTTCTTTATTATAACTCTGCTCTCATTTCGTGCCAAAAATAATCCGGATCAGGAAAGTCTAGACAACTTAGGTGATAGGGGGAGAGCATGTGGTATTCTAGTATATTGTGACTTTGAGGGAGGTTTGTCCTAATTTGGTCATGGTAAACCCCAATTGGGGGGAGGAGGAATGTTAGGTCAAGAGGTGTGTTTATTTGGGCAACTGTCTTTTGGTAGCTCATGTTTTTTAGAGCCCTTTTGTTGTGTGTAATGAAGCGTTGACATTAACCTGGAGGTGAGAGGTGAAGGCTCACTTGGTTGGCTTGGATGGATTTAGTCAGTGCATATTTGTTGGTTATGGTGATGGATTTAAGGGATGCAATTTGTGGGATCCTTAGTAGATATGTGTACATGGAACAATCAAGAGTTGTTTAGGATTGTAAAGGGAGATTTGTTTGCAAACTCAAGAAGTCATTGTATGGCATGAAGCGTGAGCAGGAAATGGTACAAGATGTTTGATTCCTTCATGGTGAGCCAATGTTTTATTCCTTCATTGTGTTTATGGTACATTCATTATCTTGGTGATATATGCTATTCTTATAAAAAGCACAAGTATGGTTGAGATCAATAGGTTGGCTCAGTTAGATAGGATACTTGATATGAAGGATTTAGGAGTAGATAAAAAAAATATTGGGCATGTAAATACACACAGACAAGAAATATGGTAAGCTTTGGTTATCACAACAAAATTATGTGGAGAATATACTTTGGAAATTAAGTATGAATATTGTGAAAACGATAAATATCCCTTTGACTTTCCATTTTAAGCTTTATTCAGGTTTATGTCCTAAGTAATGAAGAAGAAAAGGGTTATATGTGTCATGTATCATATGCTAGTAGGAAGTTTGATGTTTGCGATGGGAATGTTCAAATATTTCACATGCAGTTGGTGTTGTTAGTGGACACATGGAAAAACCAAGTAAAGAACATGTAAATGGGTGCTTCAGTATCTGACAAGCATGAGTATCACCTATAGTGGCTGTAGTGATTTAGTTTGTGGTTATGTTGATTAAGTGAAGGTGGATTTTTCCATACTGGAACAAGATGTGCAGACATGTTCAAGCAACCAATGTTGTTAGAGAAGTTGTGGTGGTGTTTGGCTTCTCTTGGCTTGCAAGAAGGTGATGTTTGATTTTTTGGGCAAGGTATCAAGAAATTGTTATCAAGGAAAAAATCCATGTAAAGGAAAAAATACTAGAAAACACTCCACTTCAAGTCTCTTGAAAAATCCATGGAAAGGAAAAAGTCCTAGAAAACACTCCACTTCAAGTCTCTTGAAAAATGTACTAAATTTTATAATGAAAAGATCCACTCTTGTTTCATATAAGTAAAAAATAGGTGAACAACTTTGGGCAATATGATAAATGGTATGTTCAAGAAGTCATTATTGTAGACAACGATCTTGAAGATTTTTTTGTATTTTGAAAGCAAGTTGATATCAAAATTATTAATATGAATTAACAATAAATATGAATCAATACTAAATATTAATCAATTTTATGGTAATTCTTATTTTCTTGAGGATGACTTTGAGATTCACTTATAGGAAGTAACAAAATTATAGTTGATTTATTTATCATCAGTTGTAGATTTGGATGATTTTTGTTATTGAGATGATTATGGATAAGTAAAAAACTAGATGAAATTTGTTCTAAAATATACCTCTAACTTAGAGTATAATTTGTGGTGTTGATTTTTTCATTGTTTATCTGATTTTTTCCCGACCGTAGGAAAAACCTGACCACTAGTGAAGCATGTAGTGAGCATTGCAGGGTTGATGGAGGTTGATGAGATAGAATTCGAGGATAATGACCTTGGTGCTTATGTGATTTTCTACTTCGATTCATACTTTTTCAATCTGCAACAAGCCAGGAGGGCTCACTCCTTGGACATCCCAGATTTGCATATCGTACCACCTGACCCCCTTGTGTCAGTTGATAATTCCAAGGCTCCCAATCATCAATGCTCCATGTAGGGTGGTAAGGTAGGTAACTCTATGTGCTCTCCTTGTGAAGTGTCTCTCCAGAACTCTCTTCCCCATGATAAAGTCTCTTCCCTCTCCCCTCCCATTGATCCTAAGACTAGCGAGTGTCCCCCCTACCTCAATTGCTTCCCTCCATCCTTGAAGATATCTCGGATTCTCAAAACCCTCCCCCTTCATCCTAAAAATCCAATTTGGAGAAACAATTCATTTAGGAAAGGACATATATAAATAAAATCATTAGGGGTGAAGATGTCAAGATGGAATCAATCCTTGAGCTCTTGGGTGAAACAACAGTCGACAAATTTACTGGCAAGATGGTGCGGCTGAAAACCGTAAGGAGATTACTTAATGAAAAATGACTTTTGGTTCTTAGTTATAGCCTGTAATTCCATGTGACAGAAAGAGGATGGTTGTGTTTTAAATTCTGGTTGGGTTCCTTATGGTCTAGTTTTAAAAGAGTGGGATGTCATCTTTGACCTCACTAGAGATTTGTTATCTGTAGTTCAGATCCAAGCCATTCTTCCAAGCCTCCCTCTTCTCTTTTCGAAAGCTTAATTTTTAGACTTCATTGGGAATAAAATCAGGTGCTTCATCAGTATTGAGCTAGACTAGGATACCAATCCTGACCACTAATGGGATTGGGTGTAGGTAGAAGTTGACTTGAAATATTGTTTGCTGGAAGAAATTGAATTAGTCCATGAAATATTCTCCTGGATATTTGAGCATTAGAGAATCCCTTCATATGCTACAAATTCCATGAAGTTGGCCATATTTAGGCTTAGTGCAATAAGTTTTCTTCTATGAATCCTCCCTTTAAAAAAATATGGAAGAAAAATGTATCTTAGAAGAATTTAGGAGACTTGAAGCCCAAGATCATGGTAGAGGCATTTACGGTGATAGGATTCAAATATGATGGCGAAAATCCTGTGGATTTGGTCATGGTTATCTATGCATTGACTCCAGAAGGGTTGGAGGTCTGCCCCTCTAGTAAGTCTTCTTTCCATTCCGATTCTTTAATTTCAAATCTAGATGTTGGCAAGCTTTCCCTCCCTGCTTCAGATCACCGACCGATGTAGATTTATCCACACTTGGGGTGTCTCTAGATCAATACCCTTATCCTTCCACATTTGAGATCCCTAATCCCCCTTGTCAATTTATCTCTCGAGGCTTCAAGACCCCCTACAAATGTTTTCGTCTCTCTACTCGATTTGTTTTCCAGGAAATATTTTCCAACAAATGGTGATAGTTACTATCCCCCTTCCTCCACCATGCCTATATTTTTGAAAAGAAACATGAAAACAATCTCCCTCAAATATGAATACCATATCCATCTCTACATCAAGTGTAAGGAAGAGGATCCTATTTTTAGGGGTCTAGTGATCGATAAACCTCTAGGTTATTAGGTGGGATGGAAGTCCCACCTCTCTCAAGCTCAAATTTAAGCTAAAAAATACATAAGAAGTGGGAATAAGTCAACCATTGTTTGGGACCTTGAAGCAAGGAAATACGAAGGAAGGGTTTCTCCATGATATGTCTATCATTCAATGCTCTTGGGGTTGGGGTTTCCCCAAAGATCCTATCTCTCAAGAGAATCATTAAGGCCTATTCTCTTGTTCTTGTTATGATCCAAGATACCATGTTCTTTGGCTCCAAAGTCGTAGATTCCTTCTACCATTGGTTGAAGGATTGGTCATTCATCTCTATAGATTCTGACAACTTATCAGGTGGACTTCTTACAACATGGAACCCCAACCTCAAAGTCATTTCTTCATTCTCTCTTAATTATGATAGTGTGGTGGACCTGGAGGATCATTTCCTTGCTAATTCATTTCATCTCATCAACATCTATGACCCTTACTTTGAAAAAAGGTCCTTTTGGGAGCTTTCCTCATAAGGGACTCTCTTTGCCCCCAACATTATCTTGGGTGGCGACCTCAATTTCACCCTATAGATCCATGAGGATTGGGGAGCTCACCCTATAAAAGATCTCATGGAGGGTTTTTTTTCTCACTTGATTGAGGAGTGTCATTTGGTTGATATGGAACCTCCCAAACTAATCTTTACTTGGAGGAATGATAGAAAAGGTGAGGACAAAGTTGCTAAGTGTCTGGACAAATTCCTCATATCTGAACTCTTCTGGATGGTCACTGGCTTATTAAATCCTTGGTTTCCTTGAGGGTTATCTCAAATCATATGCCAATTTTGTTGAAAATAGATAAAAAATAGATGAAGCCTCCCTCCACTCTGAATTTTAATCACTCCTGGCACCAATATGGTCTCTTTGATCTAGACCCATTTGTAGGAGGATTTTAGGACATCTTTCATGCAAACATTTGTGGATAATATGGACAAAGTAAAAAAATACACAAAATAATGGGTCTCTTCCTAGAACAAGAATTCACAAGTGCCTCTTCTCAAAACCAGGTCTAAAAGCAATTCCCTCCTTATGGATAACTTCACTAGAATCCTCTCTAATTAAGAGGAGGTCTCCCTTAAGTCTCTCATCGATTAGAGACAAGACCTATTGGCCAAGAATAAAATGTATCGGTGCCTCAAAATAAGGTTTGTATGGTTAAAGAAATCAAACAAAAATACTAAATTCTTCAATAGATTCACTAACTTTTAGAAAAATCTTAACTCCATTTAGGAAATCATTGATCAAAATGGAGTGCTTGTCAAATACTTTGAAGACAAGGAAGAAGAAGGGAGGGATTATTTTGGAAATATTTTCAAGGACCCATTGGGGCGATCAATTGAGTAAATCCTAAAGGTAATTATCCTCTTCCCAAGGGTTTTCAATGAAGAAATGGATGACTCCATACAAGTTGATGTAGTAGGGGAAAGTGTCGCTACCCTGTCTTCCCTTCAAAAAGGAAAAATATCAGGTTTGTATGGCCTCACTATAGAATTCTACCCGGGCTTCTATGAGATCCTAAAATATGATCTTCTTAAATTGGTTTTGGAGTCGAAATGATCTGGTAAAGTCCTCGGTTCATTCAATGCTACTGATTTGGCTCTCATACCAAAAAGGAAGGAAGCCTTCTCCTTTTATGAATACAAACCGATATCATGTTGTAATGTCATCTACAAACTCATTTCATATATAATTGGTAACATTCTCAAGTCCCTCCTTAGAGATATCGTTTTTAAGGAACAATTCAGTTTTCTATTTAAAAGACAAATTCATGGTGTTGTTGCTTTGGCCCAAGAGGCCCTCCAATCTATAAAGAAAAATAATATCCCTTCAATTATTCTTATATTCAACCTCTTAGAATCCTTCAACAAAGTTAGCTAGTTCTACCTCAGACTTGGACTTTTCTTGATTCAAATGGGAATGCATCTTTCCATTGTCATATGGATTATGGGCTTCATCTAGTCTGCCTTCCTCATGGTCCTCATTAATAGATTCCCCTCCAAATTAATCCTCTCTTCAAGAGGGATAAGACATGGATTCCCCCTCTCTCCCTTCTTGTTTATTATAACAACCAAGGGGATTATCAAGTTAATTTGAAATGCCAAGATCATGCTAGTTAAAAGGAGTAAAAATCACCCCCTCTAAAATCATTTCTCATTTGTATTTTGTTGATGACATCCTCCTCTTTAGTGTAAGCTCTCAAGAATTTCAAGTCCTTAAAGACATTCTAGACTTTTACTGTATTTCAACATGTATGGAAATTAATATTATCAAGTCCAACCGTATTTCCAACATCCCTCCATAAAATATGTAGCCATAGTTGGACAATGTTGTTCCCTTCTTGCATAAGAGCATTAATGAAGGTTTAAAATATCCCAGTTTTGTATTGAATACTAAGGCCTACTCTTTTGAGGATTGACTATGGTTATTCAAAAAGGTTGAAGCCAAAAATTCATTATGGCTTTATAGATTTCTATCGCTAGGAGGGAGATTGATTCTTTTTCAATCTGTCATTGGAAGAATCCCAGTTTACTGGACTTCCATAGCTAAATTACTAAAATGAATCCTTACGAAAATAAAAACAAAATATTATCTTCCAGTTTCTCTAGATTAGAATAGGAATTCACATGACATCCTTCTAGTTAAGTGGTCCAATATTTCTTATCCTAAGAGTTTGGGAGGTTCGGGCATAATTGTTTTTTTACCTTTTCATCCAGGCTCTAGTTGCTAGAAATCTTTGGAGGCCTACACACAATAGATATGCCTAGGAAAGTGTGATGTCCTCAACATATTTCGCAACCATTTTAGTGGAATTTTATCTTTTTTTACCCCTCAAATCATCCAAAAACAACTCAATTATTTAGAAATCCATTTTGGAGTCTTTCCCTCTCATTAGAAACTGGCTAGTATGGAAAATTGGAAATGGAAAAAAGTTAGAATATAGGAGGACCTGTGGACATGAGATAATGAGGACTTCAAGCTCTCAAGGGATCCTCTTGCAAAACTACATGATCAAGGTATTTATTTCCCATGGGACACCAAATATCTTGATCATGTTAGGTCTGGATGGTTTGGATGGAAGTCTGATTTGAATATGGGTTTAGAAGGAATAATCATGATAGAATGGAAACACTATGTTGGTAAAATCTGCTCCAGTTTCATCAAGCTAATTGAAGAAGAGGAAGATACCTAATGTTGGTGTAGAAATACTCAAACTTGATAATTCAATACAATACTTGGTTATAAAATGCAAGATGAAGTTGTCTTTCACGATGAGAAATCTTGGTGGTGGGAACATGTGGGGAAATTTCATGCTCCATTGAAAATGATTATTTTGATTCGGCTGACACTACAGAACAAACTATTGACATGGGACAATGGACTCAAAAGAGGTTGGGTAGGCCCCAACATATGCTCTTTACGTAGGCAGGGATTTGAATCAGTGCAACACCTTTTCATTTCGTGCCCCTTTTCGGCCAAGTGTGGTTATCGGTTGAAAAATATTCAAACCAAAGGAACGATGGAATATTTCATGGCTTGAAGACTATTTAAAATCATGGTTTTCATATGTTTCTATGAAATTATTTGACTCTCTTCTGTGTTTCTTAATCTATTTTATATTTTGGGCTCAAAACCTTTGCTTATTTCAAGAGAAACATATCCTGGTTGAGGTGGTGGCAGGCATGGTTTTTAATCTCTTTTAGGAATTCAAATGTGAACCCCAAAACTTGAATCCATTCCAGTCTTCCATGCCCTCTTTGGGATTCCATATTCCCTGGGGTTTCTTTGATGGTGCAAGCCAATGGATTCCCCCCATGTGTGATATTGGTGTGGTTCTTTACTTAATGCCTCCCACTATTTTCATATTCGTTTTGGTCTAGGTCATATATCCAACTCCAAATATGAGTTTTCTACCTCGTGAAAGCTATTGCACTTCGCCAAATCTCATCAGGTGACTAAATTGCAATTCTTGGGTGATTCCGAGGTGGTTATCGACTAGGATAACAACAAATTCAAAGTGCAGGTAGTTCATCTTTATTCTCTCCTGAAGCATGTCCATGACTCTATTCTTGAATTTGAATGGACATCCCTTTTCCATATTTATAGAGAACTAAACTCTAAGGCCGATGAAATTTCCAAAGAATCCTTGACTCTTCTTGATGACTCGTTAATCGCCCATGAATTATTTGATGGTCAGGTTCTCAAGGACATTTCTCTCCATTTCTAGATTCTCTTTCGTCCTTCATTCTTTAACGCCTCTTATAAATTCGTATTGAAATGTCTAGATTTTATTTTGTTAATATGTAGATGAAGAGTCTGTTTTATTTGGTAATGTACCTTGAATTTAGTAGGTTGTATATGTTATTTTTCCGACCCATTTATCATGGAAAGTTTCCTAGTTCCCTTTGGGTAGAAATATGTATATTATTTCATTGGAATATAATGGTTTTTTTTTTTCTAAAAAAAAAATTAGAGTCTAAGAGTTTTTCGAAGAATAGGGTCCTTAATGACTAATGCGGTGTAGCTATATCTATGGCAAGGCTAATATAGGTTGTGTAAGAAACAATTTCATAAAAATAATCTATATTTCGTTGAAAAATATTGCACTATTATCAAAATGGGTAGGGGTGGAGCCCCTTATAAATTTAGGTTAGTTGTAGAGTATTCATGGAAATAATTTGTAGAAACATGTGTGGAAGTGTTTAGGTGAATATACAAAACAATGAAAAAAAAATCTTAAAACTCCACAATACCTATTTGTGAGGTATCTCCATAGAAAAAACCACTACAACTACTACACTGATGGAAGTGAATGACTCATATTGGGGCAATGCAAGAATATTAGATCATAAAAAATACACATGCACAATTGGATATTTATAGACATTTCACATTCAACTACATAGAGTACTTATGATTTGTAATTATATATATAATCAATGAAATCCACATAGATGATTTCATAATAACTTCATCAATGGAAATCTATGGTGTATGATCCTCCATCGACATGCAACAAGTTCTCCCACAACTTAAGAATGGATGAGGATCACATGAACTACAATTAGGATGAATAATCTATCTAGATGAACTCATCTAAATAGACTCAATTATGTGGTCTCAAGGACTAAACCTTGGCCCTCCATCATCAAATTGCACACTATCTAAATACCCCCCTTATTGGGTTGTAGTGATGAATGTGCTATTTTGAATCAAACTATATGTTGGGATAAAAATCAAAGTTTAGTTCTATTCTATTGATTTTCCACAAATCCATGATCTACCCCTTGTTAAAATAATAGGTGTGCTTGTCTCACCATAGACAATATCACTATATTATCACCCAACCATACGCATAAAGGCCACCCCCGAGCACCTTAACCTTAATAGAAAGAATAATTCTTGAAGCAAACACTAGAACCACTAGCCAACCAAGGTAGCATACCTCTATCCAAAGCTAGTGTACCAAGAAAAAAATCCAAAACATAACCAAAAGACCAAGTGACTACTGCAACAGTTGCAGTTCTCCTCCAGTCATGCACACCATTACTCCTTATGAGGTCATGAGAGTGAGTGAGTCCAAATGAACTCTAGCACCATCTATTTATATTGCTCCAAGTCACCTAACTGGTCCAACTTCTCTTCCTGGAGGCTTATAACTTAATATTAATTATTCTCTTGAGACAACTTGTCTTTCAACACTCCCTCATAGCTATGGATGTATTAAAGACAATGGTCTTGAGCACAAACATACCATCCAACCGGTAGCATCATCATAACCACACATTCTATCTCATGATCAAATCACGAGAACCATCATCACTATCCAATACTAGTGATAATCTCCATGGAAACTAGAATGCCATCCAATATAACACAACTATTCTATCCATAGTATTATGCAACTACTATCTAGTGGTATACAACCACTCCAAGTAGAACATGACTACTTAATCAGTGACACATACAATCACCACTAGTGGAACAAATCCACCATAGTAGCACACAACTACTGTCCTGATATCATCCTGCATCAACAATTTCATCAACTGCATCACCTCTAAGTCGTACTAGCATGAGGCGAATGCATCATATCTAAGTTGTACTGACATGATCCAAAGTATCATCTACATCATATCTAATTCATACTAGCATGAAATAACTAGCATGATGTCAATCCATCATATCTAAGTTGTATTCCACCTCTAAATTCTACTCGCATGATGTAGATCAGCTCCTCACTGTTTCATATCTAAGTTGTATGATCATCTCTAAGCCATAATAGCATGACATATCTAGCATGATTCCAATGCATCATATCTAATTTGTATGCCACCTCTAAGATGTACTTGCATGATCATATCTAGCATGACACAAGCCCTCTTGCGTCATCTGTAAGTTGTATGATCATCTCTAAGTTGTACTAGCATGCCATATCTAGAATGATGCATGGCCACTGCATCATATCTAAGATGTATGCCACCTCCAAGTTGTACTCTCATGATCATATCCAGGATGATGCAGCTCACCAACATCGTCTCTATGACGTACTAGCATGAAATAACTAGCATGATGTCAATACACCATATCTAAGTTGTATGTCATATCTAAGTTTTACTCGAATGATGATCCTCAGGCCACTGTATCAACAAATCCAACCATCTGTATCATATCTAAGTTGTACTAGCATGATCATAACTAGCATTATGCAAGCATCATCTCTAAGTTATATGACCACCTCCAAGCTGTACTAGCATTATACAGATTCGAAACTCACTAACAGTCCATGATGCCACACATCAGTTCTCCCTCCCAACCGAGGAAGTCATCTCCTCCCTTTCAAGCAAGGGAAAAATCTCCACGAGCCCCAACTTGTCCCTCAAGTATGAAAACTTTATCTTGGACAAAGGATTTGTCAAAATATCTGCAGTCTACTCATCAATTGAGATATACTGGAGAACCACTTCTCCCTTCTAGACTTTATCATGCATAAAATAATACTTGATCTCAATGTGCTTTGACCTGCCATGGAACATCGGGTTCTCTGAGAGCTTCACATAGCTCTGGTTATCACAATATATCACGGTCGAATCCAACACCTGATCAAACAGTATAGAAACTAGCTTACGAAGACACACTGCTTCCATACAAGCATCACAAGCTGACAAGCTGCAATATACTCTATGTCTACAGTGTTGAGTGCATCATACTTATGTGTTCTTCTAGCCCATGATATCATAGCAAATTCCATATTGAAACATAGTCCAGAAGTACTCTTCCTATCATATGCACTCCCTTCCCAATCTGAATCAGTAAATATGTGCAGTTGTACATCACTGTTTGAGGCATATCTCAAACCATAAGTAATCGTCCCAAGATATCTCAAGATATGCTTTGTAGCTATCCAATTATCTTGTCTAGGTTCCACCTGGAACTGTCTCAAGGTGTTCATAGTAAATAAAATTTATGACCTAGTATTCAACAAATACATCAAGGATCCAATCAACTACTGGTAGAGGGACAAGTCTACTGGATCAGAATCAAAGTCTCTCAACTTCCTCAAATTTGTCACCATGGGAGTTTCCATGGATTTACAATCCATCATCCCAAACTTCTAAAGGATATTTACAACATACTCCCCTTGTCCTAGTAAGAATTCACCACGCTTCTGCCATACTTCTAGTCCCAAGTAATAGTGCATGAGACCAAGATCCTTCATATCAAAATTTGAGGCTAGCTCCTTCTTACAATGAATAATAAAAGGTTCTACACCTCTGAGGAAAAAGTTATCAACATATAATAGTAGAATCATAGGTAAACCATTAAAAACTTTGTAGTAGAGGTTTGGATCAGCATGACTATTGGAAAATACAGGTCTCATCAAGTAGCTATCAATACGTGCATACCAAGCTCTTGGACCTTGCTTGAGTCCATATAAGGCATTCTCCAGTCTGCATACATGGGTTTCTCTTGGACGTACCTCAAAACATTGAGGTTTCTCTATGTATACTTCTTCCTCAATCACTCAATTGAGAAAGGTGGTCTTTACATCCATCTGATGTAAACTCCAACCAATGGAAGCTGCTAGAGATATTATGTCTCTGATAGATGTATATCTAGAAACCAAAGGAAACGTCTCATCATAATATTCTCCCTCCTGCTGAGAGAATCCTCTAGCCACAAATATCACCTTGTATTTTATCAATACTTCCATCTATAACAATCTTTATCTTGTAAAACCACCTTGAAGTAACTACATAATTCTCTTTAGGTATAGGCACAACTTCCCATACATCATTTTTCATAATAGATTGGTATTCTTTCATCATGGCCTCCTTCCATTATTTCTGTTGACTGCTTCCTCAAAGGTGGTAGGTTCTACATTAACAACATTCGTCATGAGTGTCGCATAACTAGTGAACCTTTTGGGTTTCTTTCTTTGTATGAAAGTACCAGTGGGAGCCTTATACTTTTCTGCTTCCTGCAAAGTAGTTTCAATACATGCTGGTATTTTTCTTATCTTAGGTATAATAGTTGGTTCCTCAAATTCATGTGGTGGTGTTGTTCTTCATTAGGTTGTTATGGAGAACATGTACTTTCTTCTTTGGTATCTTCATCTTCCTCTTCTTCGTTGGATTCTATAGATTCTTCTATAGACTTCTTAAATGCAATCCTTTCATCAAAAGTTATGCCTCTACTTATTTCAATCTTTTGTTGACTTGGAACATAGATTCTATACACTCTTGATGATTCACTATAACGAACGAATACTCCTCTCATTCTTGAAGGTTCCAACTTATTTCTCTTATCCTTGGGAACATGAATGTATACATGACATCCAAATATTCTCAAGTGTTCAATGCTTGGCTTCTTTCCTGTGAAGGATTCTTCTAGAGTCATGTTCTTTAGTATACAATGTGGGATTTTGTTCTAAACATAGACAATTGTCATAGATTCTTATCCACATAGGAAAATGGATAGGTTCTGATCATTCATCATTGTGTTGACTGATTCTTCAATAGTTCTATTCTTTATTTCAGCCACACCATTCTGTTGAGGATTGTGAGGGACAATAATCTCTCTCCTAATCCCAACTTCTTTACAAAAGGAAACGATATCCTTGGAGGTATATTCTCTTCCATTATCATATCTTATTGTATTAATCTTCTTATCTGTTAGGTTCTCTACTTCAACTTTGAACTCTTGGAATTTGTCGAATACTTCATCCTTAGTCTTCAATAGGTATAACCATGTATTTCTTGAGAAATCATAATGAACATCACATAGTAAAGAGAGCCTCCTAGAGACTTCATTGGCATAGGTCCACATATGTTTGAATGTATTAGGTCTAGGACCCCTTTGGATATATTCTCACTGCTTGGGAAATGTTTCTTAATGTTATTACCAAGTGCACATCCTCTGCATGCACCTTCATGTATTGAACTTAATTCTTGTATTCCTACAACCATTTGTTTCATGGATGACAAGGATTGATAATGAAGGTGATCATACCTTCTATTCCATAACTCACCAGGGCTGATTTTGTCATGAACTAGGGCTTGAGTATTCTAACCTAGGTGTTTATATAACCTTCCTTCACAAGTTCCATTAACTCTAGTGTTTTCTATACTGGAGTCTTTAGACCATACAAGAACCTTTCCATACACAAAATCTACTCCATCTCATTTCTCTTCCAAACAAGAAATAGATACTAGATTAATTTTCAAATTGGGAACATACAAAACATTACTAATATGGATAGAGTTATCTAATTCCATTTTGATAGTAGCTTGTCCAATTCCCTTGAGTGCATAAGAGTTCTTGTCTCCAAGCTCCACTTTATGAAGTGTCTCCTTTTCCTTCATGCTTGAGAATTTCTTACGGTCACCTATCACATGCCTTGAAGCTACACTATTGATCAACCACATGTAATCTTCAACGGTTCCATTAAGAGATGAATAATAGAAGAAATTTGTTTCATCATGCTTTTTCTTCTTTGAAGATTCTTAATCATTGGCAGTTGATGTGTGATGTCTCTATTTTCTCTTCTTTGTTAGTTTAGGAAAATTCCTTTTATAGTGGCAATAGTCATGGAATTGAAAGCATTGTAACTTTGACATATCTCTCTTGAACTTCTTTCTTGAATCAGATCTTTTCTTACCCCCATGTATTTTGAACTTTGTTGCAAAGGCTTGAGCATCTTCTTCTTTCTAGGGTTTTCCATTAAATTTCAACCTTGTTTCTTCTTGTGCACAACAGGTCCAAATTTCTTCTAACGTTGGGAACTCCTTGCTTGTAATCATGCTTGTTGCAAATGCATTCCATGATCTAGAAATACCATTGAGTGCTATGTTCACAACTTCCTTTTTTGGAATGGCTTCTCCAATATCTTGTAATTGATCTCTCAACTGAGAAATATTCATAAAGTATGAAGCTACAGTGTCATCCTCTGTCATCTTTGTGTCACGGAGTTCATTCTTCAAACTCATCATTTGTCCAGTATTTTTGACTGAGAAGAGGTTTGTTAGGGCATCTTACATCTTCTTAGATGAGTCAAGATGTAAAATATAGGGTATCAAATGGTCCTTGATAGAGTCGACTATGATACTCATAACATTGATGTCACTATCCTTGAACTTCTTCATAACTGCAATGTTCTGAGGTTCCTTCTCTTTTCCTACTTCAAACTGTGCTTCCATAATATTTCCTTTCACGATATCTAGGACTTTATTCTTGGAAAGGATGGGGTCAATCCTTGTCTTCCATGCTATGAATTTAGAATCTCCTTCTAACTTGTTTTCCAACTTCATAGAGTAAGCCACAACTTCTTTGACTTGGTCAACCTTTGACTTTGACCAAAAAAACTCAAACTTGATGCCTTGACTTGTTGAGAGTACTAGGAGGTGCACTAGGCTAGGGTGTGCCGTAGGAAAATCTCCTTGCAGATAGGTAGATTTCCTCAAAGAGATAGACCCTAACTCTAAGACAGAAAGTGCTTAACGTGGAAATTGACTTCCTTTCAGATCTACACAAACTAATATACAAGAAGGAAGGATGATAGAGGTACCTTTTAATCGACGTTTGTCCCTGCACGCTCCAAATCAAACTCCGAACTCTCGCTCCTCGCTGAGTCCTGTAGACAAACAAAGGACGACCACTTCCTACTCTATTGATATTAGCTTGAAAATAGATCTATATATCAACAACAAGTTCATGTGAAATCAGACACAAACTAGAAAGAAACATGCCAAGCATGTCATATTAATGAGAATAACGACAACAATACTTACAATCATAGATGCGAATGCGACGACTTCGTCAAGTCCTCTTCATCTAACCCTTGCTCGAAAGATCCACAACCT
>CBVK0100525447.1:0-12760 GCA_900067695.1 Picea abies
AAGAAATGGGAAGACTACCTGCCACTGGTAGAAATCGCCTACAACAACGACTACGAAGCATCCTTAAAGATGAGTCCCTTCGAAGTCCTCTATGGTAGACCGTGCAACACTCCAGTCAGCTAGAGTAATCCTGTAAACATGATTTCTTTTGGACCCGACATGTTGAAAGAAATGGAACAACAGGTGACTCAGATAAAAAAAACCCGAAAGTCACTCAGAACCGACAGAAAAGTTATGCCGACCAAAAGAGAACTCCAAGAGAGTTCAAGACGGGAGACCATGTATATCTCAGAGGTAGGCCTAGGAAGAGTTCCCTGAAAATGGGAACTTATGTCAAGTTGGCACCTTGGTATTGTGGACCCTTTGAGGTTCTAGATAGAGTGGGACCTGTAGCCTATAGGATAGCACTTCCTCCCTACAGTAAAAGCACATAATGTTTTCCATGTTTCATTATTGAAGAAATATGTACATGATGTTAATCATATAATTGACTGGTCTGTGATCCAGGTAGAACCGGAGGGAGAATTTCTACCAAAACCTCAGTGCATACTGGACAGAAAGGAAACCTCTCTCCAAAACTAAACCATTGCACAAGTCAAGGTGTAGTGGAGACATTTTGTCCCAGATGAGGCTACATGGGAAATGGAGGATGCCATGAGATAGGCATATATGATTTTGTTTACTTCTGTACATGCATGTCATGTTGATAGATAAGAACATTAAGGACGATGTTCCTTTAAGGGGGAGGGAATTGTAACACCCTGTTTCCCCCAGTTTGTAAAAATAACTATACTGGCCAAGAACTGTGGCAAACTCAAAAATGTGAATATGTGATGTGAATGGACCTTGTGAAAAAGGTCGATGAATGTAAATAATATATATTGTAGAACTGCTGAGAGGGGATATGCTGAAAAAGAGACCACGATGGCGGAAGAAAGGTGGTGGAAGGCACCTGGAAAGGTGGCGTTAACTTCCACTGAAACCAATACCGTATTTGGACTTCACTAAAGGTGGCGTTAACTTCCACTGAAACCAATACCGTATTTGGACTTCACTAGCTGGGAGAACCAAGAGTGGCTCGCTGGCCCGAAATAAATTACTCGCAGGTTGGTAGGTAGATGGCTCCTCAAGAATTAATGAGGGATGGAGGAAGTGAACCGCCCATCTGTAGGAGCCTCGGGCCTAACCACTGCGAGGGAAATTGCGCCACACACAACCTCGCAAGAGGGAAAGGTGTGAGGAAGAAGCACGGAGGGGGCAGATGTGAGGAAAGGAGGAAGAACTTTGGAGATATGTAGAGTGAGTGATAGTAGAGAAGGGGGAGAGTAACCCTCATTCTCGGTCATTGGCAAACCGATACGCAGTCTCCCAGCATCGTGGTCTTAGCTTGGGCTGGCTAGTGGTAAATCCGTTGGGAGTTGCTAAGCCTACGGTTGGGTGGAAACGAGCACCCCTCTCAACAGTTGCATTACCTCTAGTGTTATTTCTGATAAGTGTTATTTGAAGTTAATGCCATAATCACATGTTCAGTTTTATGTGCTTGTAAATAGTTCTGAATAGAAGTGTTTACCTAACGTTTGATTTGATAGAATGGATGCATGTGTATGCTTACATGCCACAGTTGTTTTCTGCACAAATGATTAAGTCTAGGACATGAGTTCACTCCACCGAGAATCATTTTATTTGCTTAGTTTCTCATAATATTCTGGGAAGGCCCCTTGAGAGTACTTTTTTCGAGAATTACCCCATAAACCTTGTAACCATACTGAACCTTACCAGAGACTCGATTAAGATCAGGGATAATTTCCCGAGAACAGTTTGAGGGTTCATGCAATCCAGCTTTGGAACCCTTATGAAAGAAAGAGTAGCTTTCTAAGGTCTCAGGGTCATGGGAGCCTGAAGCTCTGAGAGTTTGAACTTCATGATTCAAGCTCAGAAGGGATAATGAGTTCAAATATAGAAATAAAATACCTTGTTGCTTGGTAAATGAATAGTCGGAATCCTTTCGAGAATACCCCAAGCCTGTCAACACTGACGAATCTAGAGAAGGAGCGTAGGCATTAACACCTCTCCCTTTCAACCTTTGTAAATAGTGATGGGATCCTGGACCGTAGATCCCAAGGACCCATCAGAGCTCTATAAGCCATCGATCTTAACCTTTACTTAGGCGGGAGAGTGAACTCGACTATGTCCTGAAAGTCCCGAAGACATCGGGACTGTCCATGTTGGAGGAGAGGTGGCAAAGATCTGACCATTTCGTGTATCGGGGATTCGTGAGTTTGGAGGTGGAATACCAAACTCTTGGAGTCACTAAGTCTCGAGTCATGATATCGTGATGTGATCTGGGCCATTGATCAAAGAGGAAGGATAGCTATGGGATCAGACGTCTCGATACATCGTGTATCAGGGATTCATGAGTTTGGAGGTGGAAGACCGGGCTCTTGGAGTCACGAAGTCCCGAGTCACGAGATCGCGATGTGATCTAGGTCGTTGATCAAAGAGGAAGGATAGCCATGGGATCTGATGTCTCGATACATCATGTATCGGGGATTCGTGAGTTTGGAGGTGGAAGACTAGGCTCTTGGAGTCACGAAGTCCCAAGTCGCGAGATCACGATGTGATCTAGGACGTTGATCAAAGAGGAAGGATAGCTGTGGGATTTAACGTCTCGATACATCGTGTATCGGGGATTCATGAGTTTGGAGGTGGAAGACCATGTTCTTGGAGTCACAAATTCCCGAGTCACAAGATCGCGATGTGATTTGGGCCATTGATCAAAGAGGAAGGACAGTTGTGGGATATGACGTCTCGATACATCGCGTATCGGGGATTCGTGAGTTTGGAGGTGGAATACCAAACCCTTGGAGTCGTGAAGTCCCAAATAGTGAGAAGTAGGAGCAACCATTAAGTCAGGACCTCCTTGCCATATCGCATATCAGGATCTCGAAGGTTGAGAGGAATCAGTTTCGACTGTAGAATTCATGAGCTTACGAGTTGCGAGAGCTTGTGCAACACGTGGCATGTTTTCTTGGTGGGACCCACGTGGTTGACAAGTGGTGTGACGATAAGATGCCCAGAGAAAGGGAGAAGTGGTGACAGGTGGTGGACACGTGTCATTTGAAACAGGAGTCAACATCTTATTGACTTCTCATACTTCGGGTTCTCGTAAGAAAAAAGCACAAAGGCCCAACAAATCAAGTCACGAAGTTGTGAGTTCCGGTCAAACCTTCTCTGACTTTCTCATCTTGGGGTTTTGTAAAAGAATGGCCCAGATGTTCAACCTTTCAACTCATGAACTTGCAATTTGCGAGCAAGGCTAGTAGTTATCCCTAGTTTGTGGTCACATGTGGAGAGCGCTAATAAGGAGGGGCCATACCATATTGGAATCTCAGGTATCGACGATTGGTGAAGAAAATTTGAGGGTCTTCAATTCACGACTCGCGAGGTCGCGAGTTATGAAAGGCGCTTCCATTTAGGCATGTATGTGGTCCTATCGAGATAGGGACTAAAGAAAGGGAGCTAGTGCTTTGTCATTAAGTGGCGAGTAGATTTGGACAGCCAGAATCTGCGTGCCTGGATCTACGGCCATGGTTTCATTCTGAAGCCCCCTGACCATTCTACCTTTAAGATTGGACTCACTTGTATCACCGAGTCTTGAAACATGAAAAGGCGCCTGGTTTGTTTGGCCTGTGGTCCTAACCCACGATCACAGGGAGGTGAACAGGAAAAACTAGCCTACATTAGGTTCCCGTAGGACTTCAGGGATTCTGTCCCTTGAGGAAAAGAAAAAATTTTGTTATGCCATAGTGGGTGTGTTACAGCACACCTATTCTCTCATATTTTATTTCTTTCTATTTTAAAAACACCTTTTATTAATTTCATGCACACATTTGCATTTTATCCAATCTTTAGATTGTATTCCCCTTTTATCTAAAGTTTGATTATTCTCCAATGTGTTAACTTATATCATAATTCATTTAGTCCTTTAGTTAAATTTAGACTTAGACTTAGTCTTAGACTTAGGCTTAGACTTTTATTGGGATTTATCATTAATAAATTCATTGTTTAATTAATTATTTTAATCCAACAAGGTCTAATCATTTAAATGTTTTCTAATCCACCTAGATTTATTGACTAAAGTTTTTAATTATGCAACGTGCCCTTTAAGAAACACCTCCATTCTCCAAGGGTGACACTTGCCTTTGACTGGTTTTTGGAAGTTTGTCCAACCCTTGGAGTCAACACTCCACTCAATCAACCTTGTGAAAGACTAAGGGCTTCTAAGGAATAAGAAATCTGCTTTATTGTGTAGCCCTTAGAATATTTGTGAGCGATTGTCTTAGTTCATCCTCACGACATCGTGGACCGCTTGAACTAGGTATTAGTTAAACTACAATTCATACCATGGTGGGAGTTCTAATAGGACGTGACAAGGACATTGCCACACCTCTCCCTCAATGTATAGTTTCTGTGGATGGCCCCTCTACTCCTTATGTGAGTTGGAATAGCAAGCATCAACAAGCTTGCATCCACTGATAAAACCCATGTAAATGATCCATATATATAAATCATATTGTAATCAATCATATGTCACAAGTGTGTAAATGAAATACTCAATCAAAATACAATTCACTCCCTAACTCAATCTAGAGTCCAAGGAATTCCATTGATTCCATCAGCATCCATAACATGTCATGTGTCATGCAAACTTAGGAAAAATCATCAATAACATCTTCCAATATATATATATCAAATAATAATAAGTCAAAACACATCATCATCATCATGTATAATCCATAATCGAAACAAAATCACAATGTACCCTAACCAGATCACTTGCACGCAAGTGTCCTCAAAGAACAAGTCAATAAAAGTGTGCTCAATAGAGTGGGATGTTACAATTTTCCTCTTCCAATAAACCAAGACATCACCAATAAATACCAATATAAATGTGTCCACATACTTCAGGAACATAGCATTCATCAACATCATGAATATATCTCTCAAATTTTGAATACAAAAGGTAGGACTTGGAACTCATAATGTCTATATTGAGTTCTAAAACTAGTTGTTTGCATGTTAAGTTCATCAACCCTGATTTGATGGTAATTTGATATTAAATCCAACGTAGATAATACCTATGCATCTTTGAGACGATGAAACAAAAATTCTATGTGGGGAAAAGGATATTTATTGTTGTTAATCATGTTATTCAACATTGTATATTCAATGTACATATTTAATGTCCAATGTTTCTTCTTAGCAAACAAAATGGGTGCTCCCTAGGGTTAGTCCCTTGTTCTTATCCAATAATTCTTGCAGGTTCATCTTAAGTTCACCCAATTCATTGGCTCCTAACTGGTAAGGTGCATTTTTTATAGGAAATTTGAAGGAATCAAATCTATCTTCTAATTTACTTCTATAGTTAGTCATAGTCTTGGAATTTCATTAAGAACACATCCAAAGGTATTTCTAATATGAGAACCCATCCTTCTTTCATGCTTTCATCTCCTACAACTTTGATGATACGAGTGAGATTCCTTGTACATCCCTTATGTGCAGTACATTTGGAATTCATAGATAAGGTACACCTAACTATTATTGAAGTCCTCCCCCTTGGATGATCCTATTGAGTCATTTTCATCCACACATTTGATTTTCTTTTCATAAAAGTCAACTTTATCCTTGTGGATTTCCAAATAATATTTTCCTATTATTTCATCATAATATGCTAATGCCAATTCGGAGAAACACACTTCATTGTTTTATCCTCCCAATTCTACTATACATCCATCAATTTCTTATTTGATCCATTTCTTAAGCACCATTTTGCATATGTACCTTCCAAGGATCCTAGAATGTCTAAGTTCTTAGCATACACTTGACCATGATTATTGTCTATATGAAACTATGGGTGATTCTTGTATGAATAAAAAAATTTAAGGGTACATTGGATGTGATACCTCTTGATTGAATGAGAGAAGCATCATATTCCACCTATTTATTGTCAATTTCTACATAGACTCTTCCTCTTACTACATATTCCACTATCTCCTTGAGTCCCAAATGGTTCACAACTCCCTTAGTTTGATTATTCCTTCTTAGAAACTTGTGTGACTTGTGCCCCTTCCTTACACATTCAAAACTTTATCCTTTGGGTTCAATCTCTTTGCAACATCTTAATTCTTAGATTATCTTCTTTTCTAGATACAATTGGTGATGCAAGATGAAAAATTCATTGATCATAATTCCTTATCCAAGTCCTATGATTACTTATTGTTTGATTATGTCACTTAGTTCCTATTTCCATTGGGTATCATACTCATGTTCATTACTTATAATAGTGTCTCTAGTGTGAAATTTTTTACTTTTTCTCTAACACAGTCCACAATCCTTCTAAAGTGTCTCTCCACATGTGTTTTTAAACTAAGTAAAATGAGATTACTTATCTAACCCTGCATTCATACTCTTATTCTACCATGTCAACCTACTTGAGTGAGAAATAATTGTCTTCCTTCCCTCTATAATACATCTCTACAAGATAATTTTGCACAAGATTGATCCCAATGTAAATTTTCTACATCTATCTTTTCCTTCAACTTAATATGTCCATAATATATATTTTCATTCTCATCCATTAGTATATGGAAAAATTATTATTCTCTAATGGATTGATATCATATAACATCATGTGCCTCTCAATATTTACCATCCAAGATTCTGCCTCATTACCTCTCTCAATAATCACATTGAAAGTTGGAGCATTATATTTTATGAATTCATAACCCTATTTACAACACTTAGATGCCACTTTATAACTAGGTTATTCTTCCTCTAAGGGTATATTACCCTGATTATTGGTATTCGATCTTAGATATTCTTCAATATCCCAGAGGTAGGAGGATAGTTCAATCACCCAACTTTTAAAAATAAATACTTCTTGGGCCAACTCCTCATGACTTTGATGATCACTAAAGGGGTCATGACCGTAATTGGTCCCGCTACTCCTACTTTGAAGTTATGAACTAGAAGGGGACATCCCAATTATACTTGTAATATAAGAAGTCTCACGAATCATCAACAAGGGTCCCATGATTTGGGTTCAAGTGTAAAATGATCCTACTTATATTTATTCTAAATGCACTACACCTAGGTTTTTTGTACATTCTAGTGATGTTCATTTATTCTATGTACTAGCTCACTTGTATTGCTTATAGAGTGGAATGGATTAATCCTAGGCTCCTTAAGTATCTCACAGAATTATGACCAAATGATAGAGGTCAAAATATTAGAAGGATTTTCATAGGATCTTATACCTCCACATGAACTTATCTACAAGGAATGGTCTCCTTATCACTTAGCCACTGCTCAATCCTTAGATTTACCAATTCGATAGAATTCCACCAGGGATGCATGAACCTTACACTCAAATGGATATGAAAGGATATCTTCGTGAATGTTTTGTTCCCTACCGTATATAATGCATGCATAATCATGCAAATGATTTCAATCAAGAAATATATATATATTTATATTGTGCAACAATTAAGTTCTTGTGGTAATTAAATAAGTTTTCTAATAAATTAAACACCATTTTATGGTAAAAGGAAATTATATCTAATATGATATAAAAATGATAATAATCCATTTTTTACTTGCATTTGTAAATTAACCCAATGATTAAAAGTAATAAATCAAATAATAAAATTAAAAGTTTAAAAATATGCTAAAGGATACATTACTATTGATGTGCCAAACCAAAGAAAACATGTTGCCAAACCAAAGAAAACATGTTGCAATCTCTAACATAAAATTATCAGAATAAGATGATGCATGCATTTTTTTTTACTTTCTATTCACATACTCATTGTTTTTTAGGGATTCTCTTGTAATAATTTCACATAATAAATATGATGTGTGCATGCATGCATACATATATATCTACACATACATACATATGTGTATGTAAATATAATCATATACATCTATGATAAATGTAATGTGCATTTAAATGGTCTTTTTCATATTTTTTTATATGTAGGCATATGAATCATTATATTTTTACTGAAGTTTTTTACACTTTTATCTTTGACATTTTACATAGGTGAATTCTACTACTTAAATTTACAAGTTTTTATAAATATACATTCATAATTCTATTAACTTATATTTATAAGTACATATAACTCATATACATAAAAAAAAAAATATGTTTTATTTCAATTATTAAATTTTTTTAGTGAGGTTAATCCCACTTACCATACAAAAGCAAGGTGTAACCATAAAATAAACAAAACTTAAAAAAATTTTAAACATATATATTCATATACATGAATATGTAACTCATATACATAAAGAATATGCTTTATTCCTATTATTATAAAAAAAATTGGGTGAGGTTGACCCCACTCACCCTACAAAAGCAAGGTGTAACCATAAAATAAACAAAACTTAAAAGAATTTTTACATACATATACATATTCATATGCATGAATTACATCCAATACATATATTTTACCCCACACTTTCTCTTTCTTTCCTTCTATCATGCCATGGGTTATTTCCATGTATATGGTTTCGTTTGATGTTTTTATGCTTGGAATGGTATCCATGGTTGTAGCCACATGCACTAAATATATGTCATTTTCTCCTTCCGTTGGCCATGGCTAAAGGGTCTTGATGGGTATAATTTCAACTGAGAAAAACCTTCTCTTCTAAAATATATGATGGGAGATGAATAGATGGCCTTAGATAAAAACGATCCCATACTTGAAGAGGTTGAAACACATCCACCATTGCATGGGATATTGTTTTGGTTATAACGTCACATTAACACATACACCATTGCATGGGATATTGTTTTGGTCATAACGTCACATTAACACATACACCATTGCATGGGATATTGTTTTGGTCCTTGAGGTCACAATAACACATATAGCATTGCATGTGATATTTTTTTGGTCATTAATGTGACATTAGGTTCTTTTTATGCTTTATGTTATTTAATAGAGTTATTTCTTCTAAAAGGCTTGGAGGAGAAAAACTATGATTTACGATTTGGGAGAGGATCACCTTTGATGGTTTAAGTCATGAATAATGGTTATTTATATATGGAATGACTAGGGATCTCTCCTTTATTGACTATAATTAAAAAAATTGCGAGGTTCTAAATATTGAATACATATAAACCATGTCTATTTGAAAGATATATAAAAAAATACTAACTATTGTTAGAGTTAAATCCTACTATATATTATTAAAAAATAGATAATTACACTAGTTCTCTTTCTATAATTGGGAAGACAAGACCGTGCTAATATGATTCACAAATTTCAAATCATGCATACATATTTCTTGAATTATTCGATTTGAAAAACTTATGAAAAACATTGAAAATATTTGTTCATACATGTTACATACATTTACCTTATTGTTTAATGAAATGATTCTTTATTTGCATTATTATGTATTGAAATGAAGGTCCATGTCAACCATATATATATAATTCAATCCATAGATAATATCTTACATTAGAATGAAAAAACCTAAATTATAGGTTTTTTTTTATTCTTTTGTATTACAATAATTTCTTTGTTTAAAAAAAAAATTAATCACTAAATAACACATAACATATTTTTTTAATTTTTTCGCAAGACTCAAGGCATGTATCTTTATTTAGATTTATTTTTCTTTTAAAGGAAACCATTGTGGGACAACCTTCTAGTGGACATAGAAGGTAAAAGGTAATTCTATTTATCGTCTATATTCCCCTTCATTCCCCGAACCAACACTTTTAACTCAACCAACACTCCAACACTGCCTCATGAACCAAAGGACGGGCGGCTCGCTACGCTCAACAGACTCCCGCCCAGACACTCTACCTCCCATCCTTGCATGTATCTTTCTTTCTCTTTGGAGTCCAAGGAGGCAATCGGATATAAAGATAAACTGCCTCATGAACCATCTTCTTTCTCACGCCTTCTATTTTGGTGCTCCCAAACTTGATCGGAATGGGCGAGATAGCAACTAAAGCCAACGTTAGCAAGGTTACCTTATTACTCTTCAATTATAATTATTCAAATTAATAGTATGGAATGCAATTTAAAACAAAGATGCCACCATAATAACTAAATAAAAATAAATAAATAAGTATCTATAATTTTATGGATGATTAATCTATGTTAGCAAAATATATTATTATTCTATAGTGAATATAAAAATAAATAAATAAGTATCTATAATTTTATGGATGATTAATCTATGTTAGCAAAATATATTATTATTCTATAGTGAATATTCTATGGATAATTAATCTATGCTAGGAAAATATGTTATTATCCTATAGTGAATAGATACAATCAAAGAAACAAAATTAACATAATAGAGAATGAAATGGAAATGATATGAAAACAAAATAAAATAAATTATGAGAAAAGAAATTGAAACAAACACTCCTAATATGCAATGTTAGGTCACTTTCATGCAAATTAGTTGTCAAATAATTTAATGGCCTTTCTCTTTTGTTTTCACTATATCCTTGAACACCTCAATGCCTAAGTTTTACTAATTGAGTTCACCATAATCACTTGGTCCTATGGATCCGTCTACCTCCCTAAAATTCCTCTATAGTTGGAATCTTCATCCCTCATACCATTATGTAATAACCCAACAACTCGTTCCTTAAAAAAAAATGAAACAATAATAGTAGCCTAAATAAATCTAAATCCACACTCAAACATCAAAATAATGTAACTGTAAAGAAGCATATTAACATAACTACATCATAATACATAAGAAGTAAAATCACATTATCATTTAAACAAGGTTGATAACCAAAATACCATAATCAATACATAAATGAAAAATGATTGTAAATCCAAGTGTAAATATGCCTACATTCACACATGTTTCCCCTCAAGAAGGGAATTATCTTAATGAGGTGAGGAGATTTTAAGCTTAAAGCAACTTTAATATGATACAAGACAATAATTTCGAAATACAACAAAATTACGCTCTCAACAAATTAGCTCAACTGTGGTGGAGAGGCTCCTGGACTTGTAGCACCATCAAATCCCATGGGATTATGGTGTGTAGGGTTCTTACTATCATCTTCATTCTTAGTGATCAAAACCAACCAAGATAGTAGCACCCCCCCAAGCAAATAACTTATACCACCTCTACATCATGACCACAACCAAAGTCAATAAGGGTGTATTACTATATAAGGAACTTAATACAACCTTAAAACCATTTGTGATCACAACTACACCAAATCATAGAGTCCTACAATTGTTCCCAAGAGAAATAAACAAAAATCCTAGGAACACTAATCTTAAGTACACCCTAATGTTGCAAGCACACTCCCAACCCCTTAACACAAACATACCTGGATGGAATAGTCACAATTCTATCCAATGCACAATACAACATTCATAGATATAATATGCATCATAATTAAAATTCCCAAAAACAATTCCTCATGAACTATATAGACTCAACAATAGGAGAAAACTAGTTTTATAATACGAATTAAGGTAACCCCTTTCTGATATTTGTCTCTTGTCTTTTCCCCTAATCATGCAAGCAAAAATTTGGGCTTGATAGTGCATTCACAAGTGTCAAGAATAATGTAAAAGTGAATTATAACCCATTCCCCTTCTAACCTTTTTCCCAAGTTTACTTCAAAGATTGTGTTTCCGAACCCTTCTCCTTCCCAAGGTATTCCTGAATCTAGAATATGATAGGATAGTCATTGTCATTAAGACATGAACCCTTCACCTAGATGTATTTACCCCTTATCCACCAATGTATTCAACCTATAATTGATTATTCCATCCAATATACCCCTGTATATACAATAGTATCATCATAGTCAATCACATTGAATTATTTCATAAGTAATGAATCATAACATAAAATGAAATATCTTGTTAGAAAGGAATCCATGTAATCCAATATCATAACAAAGATTCATAAATATCATCGTAACAGGGCATCATAAATCTCATTGTAAGAAGGTATCATAATTTACATCATAACAAGGCATCCAACCTAAGTTCATATCATAAGTCATGACATACTATCATAAGAAAAGGTCATCAAAGCTATATGATCACCATTAATGAATAACACTGGATGCTGTATTGTAGATGGTATCCATCATGATCAAGAAAATACTATAACATCTAGTTATATAAACTTAAATATCAAGGTTTGAAAAGTGTAAATAAACATACAAAATCCTAGCATTAAGGGCGTTACAAAACTAATAGAACTAAAAAGAGAAAACACAATACCAAATGCATTGTCACTTTTCTCTTTAGAAAATAAATTCCTATACTAGCAATATTAGAATTATGAATAACCAAAAACATATCCTAGAAAGTTCAAAAATTAAACAATTATTTATAGTTCCATGTTCACGAGTTAGACAAATATTTAAGAATGAAAACTTTAGAAGAAGTACATAATTTATCATGAGAAAAGTATATACAACAAAACAACATTCTTACAACAATCCCACCACTCAACAAAATGAAAGTAATTATACACATTTTTAGCACTTCAACCAAAGTTTTTACAAAACCTACCTAGACAAAAACAACATTTTTACAACAATCCCATCACTCAACAAAATGGAAGTAATTATACACATTTTTATCACCTCAACCAAAATTTTTACAAAACCTACCTAAACAAAAATGGCTTCACTTTAAGTTGTATAAAAAAACTTATAAAAAAAAAAAAAACTAATTAA
>CBVK0100525451.1:0-41709 GCA_900067695.1 Picea abies
CGAGATCTACACTCTTTCCCTACACGACGCTCTTCCGATCTCACAGTGTAATTCCATCTCTCTAGGAAAATGTATCTTCATTCTTCTTCAGGAATTCGGGCCATTGATCCTTCTCAAGACAAAGGATAGGTTTAAATCATTAACGATCATAGGGGTGACGAAAATAATGTGTAACACCCATAGAAGTTCACACCCTCTCAACATCATGGCCAACTACGCGATCTTTGTCACCTCTTCCTGGACATTCTTTGTAGTCCATATCATGTCACATACAAACAAGTGGTGCTCCAAGTCCTCTGATCCTGCTCCTTGAAACTCATGCATTCTTAGTGTATGATTTATCCTTTCCATTGTACTCGATGTTGTACTTACCCCCGGTGATGTTGAATGACTCTGGTTCATTGTGCTACTTCCACTATTCTGATTGTTTATCTAACTTCCTCCACTCACTACAGTTTCTCCTGAATAAGTCTCGGTTCATGCTTCAATTCTTAGTGATGCACATGGGTTCATGGGTTTAACAAAATTTTTGATATGCGATGGAATTCCTTCTTCTATTGGACAATATTGAGTATCTCTTTCTTTCCTTTTCCTTTCTCTGTATGGTGTGATATGAAGTATTGCACAAGGCTCACTTTCCTAAAATTATTTTGTGTTTCTCTTCTTTTCGAGCCAAGTTCTCCCTCTTACTATATCTAAACCTTTTTCCACATCAAAATAATCTAATATCTCCATATGATTCATTATCATCTTCTCTCGGCATCCTCATTCCATCTGATCCTTACTCATACCTCCCATTCTCATACCCTCCTCTGGTAATCCCCTAGTCCCCCTATGTGCGTGAAGGAACCTAGCTATCAGATTCCATATTCATGAAATTATTATCACACAGTAACATACTTATCCAAGTAGATAACACACTCAAATATATTCTATGTGGACTGCTGAAAATGTCCCTCTCAGTGACACTATAAGACTGGGTACAATCTATTGCAAATTCTATAATGTAGCCTCCCAGTGCACTATTCAAACAGAATTAATCTACTGCACGAGAAATTTTATTGTTTCCTATGTTCAACTGTATGATCACTTCAGAGGTCTAGTTTCTCAGAGCTTTATCTCTATATCTTTCAACATTCTCAACTAGCCTTTCTAACCATTCAGTCAGAATTATCGAAAATTAATCACCAAAGAAAATATCATGTAGATCTGTGAAAACATACCTTTGTAACCATTGTTTGTTTCTGAGATGAGGGTTTCTATTATGTTCTCTCACAAAGTCTCACTACTTCCTATTTATCTATTCTTCTATTTATTTCTTATTTGGACTACAAAACCTTCCCCTCAATTAAAGTTCTTTGTCTTGACAACAAAACTATTTGTTGGTGCATACTGGGAAGACTCGGGGTTAATAATCTATATGCCCACAAAACACTTAGACACTGACCCTTTCAAAATCACCTACAAAGCAAGTGAAGTCTCACCCAAGGCATCTAGAGGGGCTACAGGAACCAAGGTTCTGTAGTGATGAGGGGAAGTGAGGTATTCTTCGTGTTCTTACTACCATTTACTAATGTGCATAGTTATCACTACTTAACAGCTACTTAGCATTCATCATATCATATGCATGACATTCTCCCACTTAAAATTCATTCAATTACTAGATACTTTAGTGCATGAAATTATGATATCAAATATGAAAAATACATCCATCATATATCATCATTGCACCATAGCATTAAACATTATAAAATGCAGAGACAACACCTCACAACACACATGTTTAGCATGGTTCACCCAAATTGTGTAGATTTTAACGTTGTACAATTATTCACAACAAACATATTTCAATAAAAGGACAAAAAATATATAATGGAAAATACACACATTACACAGAGATATTTCCCCTAGAAACTCGAATAGGGAAAACCAACATCTTCTATATTCATCTCACCATACATTGTTTACAATACAATATACATATAGGATCCAGAGACATCAAAAACCCTAATCAAATGACATGGATTAGTAAAAAAACCTAATTCCTTAACTAAAAATACAAAATCATCGACTAAAAATCATGTTTTGAAAAATCGCCCATAAATTGACACGGAAACTGAGGAATGCTAAAAACTGGACATAAAAATCCAGGAATTTTCTTTTTTGGGGGGCTATGCCCCCAAACTCTTGCACAGGTGGGATTCCCCCTTGAAACTCCCCAAGGGGGGTCCTAGAAGCCCCCCTGCAACCCCCCAAGGGGGGGCCTAAAATCCCCCCTCTTACCCCCTTGCATGGATGTCGCAACATAAACACTACTTCTCACCATATAAAGAATATATCATAGACCTAAAATTCTCCCACTTGTTGTCTTCTTTGCATACAAGGGTTTACAGGGTTACATAGTCAACAATATAGGGCATCAATGCCCATAGATCCTCTACACTAAGAGAACTTCTCAATGCTCGCAATTGCTTTTAATGAATCTACAATATTCTTCAAAGTATCCACCTTCATCAACAACACCTTCTTTTCTTCAACCATGTCTCTAACGAAGTGATATTAAACATCAATATTCTTTATCTTTGAATGATAAGTTAGGTTCTTCGCCAGAAAAATTGCACTCTGACTATCACAATCTATTCTTATAGCTAGTTTAGCAACCCAATACCTGAACACAATCTTTGTAACCATATTGCTTCCTTTCTTGCATGAGTGGTTTCCATGTATTCAACTTCTGTAGATGAAAGTGCCACTATATACTATCTTTTTCTCATCCAATGGATTACTCCTCCAAACAAGTTAAACACATACCTACTTGTAGATCTCCTATGATCTAGATCTCAAACCCAGTCTGCATCCACAAATCCATGTATGTCCAACATTATGTCCAATCCTAGTCTTCCTTAGTAGAACAATCCATAGCTAGAAATTCCATGCAAATACCTAAAATCCCTCTTTACTGATGTCCAATGATCCTTCCCTAGTTTTGACATATACCTTCTCAAAAATCCCATTACATGTGCAATGTTTGGTCTAGTACAAATCATTGCATACATCAAAATTCCAACTACACTCGCATATAGGAAAAGAGACATGTCCTCCTCCTCTTCATGTGTCTTGGGGCATTGATCCGCTGATAACTTTACACCTACATGAATAGGGACCCTGACCATTTTACATTCCTTCATATTAAACCTCTTCAATATTGCATCGACATATTTTCTCTGATTTAAGCAGAGTTTCTTGTTTTTCCAATCTCTTTTAATTTCCATGCCCAAAATTAAATTTTCAACACCATGATCCTTCATGTCAAATTTATAGGACAACTAAGTTTTAACATACTGGATAATCTCCTTGTTGTTTGCTATGAACAACCTGTCATCCACATACAAGACAAAATAAATCAAATCATCACCAATTAATTTAAAATATACACAGTGATTCTTTTCTTCTTGTAAAGCCAAGTCCAAACATATAAGTATCAAATTTTTGATACCACATCCTTGGTGATTTTTTTAACCCATACAAGGACCTTTTTATCTTGCATACTAGATCCTTCTTTCCCTTCACAACAAATTCTTTTGGTTGCTTCATCTATATGTCTTATTCTATATCCCCATGTAAGAATTTTGTCTTCACATCCATATGTTCTATTTCAAAATTGAACGTAACAACAAAAGATAACATAAATCTAATAGACGTTAACTTCATAACAAGAGAAAAAATCTCACCAAAATCAATTCCCTGAACCTGGGAATAACCCTTTGCTACTAACTGATCTTTGTATTTCTCAACTTTTCTTTCTACATTCAACTTATTTTTAAGTACCTATTTATTTCCAATGGGATTTATTCTAGACAGAAAATCCACTAGATACCAAGACTCATTCTTATCCAAGGCTGTCATCTCTTAAACCATGAATTTTTTCCATAGTTTTCCATCCTCTAAGTCCACTACCTCCCTAACAGTTCTATAATCATCGCCAGTAATAGATAAAAAAAAATTGAATGGAAATCAAATGAAGTATATCTTTCTGGTATCCTTTTCTCCTACACATATCTCCTCAATACTCGAGTGTGAGGATCTTCTTCTTTTGATTCATGTTCTTTTGTAGATTCTGATTCATCATCCTTTGGCTCAGACTCTATTTTCTTTGGTTCTTCCTTACTTCATAGGACTTCCTATTTGACAACATCCTTCACTTCTATAAATAGAATATCTTGGATATACAAAACATTCTTATTTTTTGGGTTCCAAATCTTATAAACTTTGAGACCATATTTATACCCAGTAAAGATACACTTTCCAACCTTGTTATCTAGCTTAATCATGTTTTCCATTGGAAAATGAGCATATGCCTCAAAACCAAATACCTTGAGATGTGTTAGAGAAGGTGTTAGAAAAACAGGATCGTGGAGCAATAAAATAAATAAAATGAGGAAATAAAGCACAGAAGATACACAATACAATAGAGACATAAACATACATGGTTCACCCAATGTGGGCTATGTCCACCAGAGAAATTTCCAGGTTCTTCCTTTATTATTATCCAAAAAATGAAGGGATACAACCTACAACACACCCACTGTAACTTCCTCTTCTTTCTCTCACAGTCTCCTCACTCAGAATACAATATTCACAATGATACATAGCGACAATACATTTATGTCATAAAAGGGGGTTGATTTCTAGTAAAACAAACCCTAACATAACTTCTATCGTCAGATCCACGACCTTATAATGAATGGTATGGATTTATAATGAAATTACAATATAAATTTACAAGGCAATTTTTCCTTCAGGGGCTTTTCCCCTGAAACCCCGTCGAAGGCTCGCTTTCTCCCAGACCCTTCATAGGGGCCCTCTTCACTCTCCCACATGGAGGAGTGTACATTCTTTTGGGGTGTAAAGTCTTCATGGGGTATAAACATGGTTGAAAACAAAGACCTATAAATCACGAATATAATCAGGCTCCACAAACAACAATATCCCACTTGGAGACTGATCTCAACAAATCCATCGTTGTTTTATATGTTAGACTATGATCCTTCTTGCACCTAGAAAATTTATCATCTTCATCTTCATTCTTGAAGACCAACTGAAACTGAGTAGGAACTCAATTTCTCCCTGGTTACTCCCTTTGTTAACATGTTTGTAGGATTATGGCTAGTGTGTATCTTTTCCAACTTCAAATGTCCATCTTCCAAGATGGATCGTATGAAATGGTAAATGAGATATATATGATTAGTCTCCAAATGAAAGGCTAAGTTATTTGTAATATGAATGGCACTCTCACTATCACAGTACAACCTGCTATTCTCCTTCTTCTTTCCCAATTTGTCCATAAACCCTTGTAACCAAATCATCTCTTTACTAGCCTCTATAGAAACAACATACTCTTCCTTAGTTTTTGAAAGTGCAATGATGCAGGAGCATCACTCCACCTCAGCAATGCGCTAGAATTCCAACACATCAACGCACATTTTAGAGAGGGAGAGGCATTAAAACTCCAATTTTTAAATTCGAAATATGATCCTATATAGTTCCATGTTGTAAGCTTGAGTGAAAACCAAGCCATATCTCTGAACATACAAAAGATAAGGTTTCCTTTAATGGCTGATAGGTCGATGGCTCTAAGTTCAATTTAGACTAGATGGCCATTTATGAAAAATCAATGTAATAGATGAGGTTAGGTGAAGGAGAGGATAAGCTCATAGAGCCCTATTTTGAAAAATGAGAGAGAGAGATATCTTAGAAGAAGAACTCAGGATAGAGTTAGAATAAGAGAAAGAACTAGGACTCTGTTGCAGTCCAGTTTTTGTAAAAAAAATTGTATAGACACAAAGAGATAATAGAAAAGCATTTTTCCTGCACATGGTGTGTTTATGTATTTATTTTCATTGTTATGATTTTATATGTCATTCATGTTTTCAATGTATGAACTGGTGAAGTGTTGTATAAGTTTCAATTGTTTCTCACCTTTGATTTTTGAGTGTAAAGAGTGAACATTTTTTTGCAAGGAGTGCGTTGACAGAGGTGATTTAACCTCAGAGAAGCTCAGGAGAGATATTGTTGAACCTTCATCAATAGAAGTGCAAGGAGTGCATAGGAAGAACTCTGTGTTGAGCTCATAGAGAAATCGAGTTATTGAGAATTCTGTAGAGCTCTTCCAGGTGGGCAACGAGTGGGTGCAAGTGTGCATAGAGAGAAATCTTGTCAAGTTCAAGAAGAAGAGTCTTAGAGGAAGATACTCACAGAGTTGTTGAACACCCTATGGAAAAGATCTGCAAGGTGTGCATTGAGCAGAAGGTTTCCAAGAGGGCACAAAGTTTTCCTTTGGAAGGAAATAGAAGGGCAGAGACCCTTAGGAGACTGAGTGTATCTAAAATATTAGAACATACAATGCAAGGAGTGCGTGGGAATCAGACTTATTCTAAGTCCTAAACCTTAGAAGAGACAACGCATTCAAGAGCACAAGCGAGACCTAGATAGTCAGGTTCGCAGCAGAAAGTTGAAAGGTTGAAGCCTTTGAACACTAACAAAATATTCCAAGGCGAAAAAATTCAAAAGATCAGGAGGAGGAGCAACATCAATCGTCTGATCGGTTTTGGAAGGGAGCATGGACCGTTAGATCTACATCTAGTGAACAAAGGGAGTGCAGATGAGAGGAACATACCCAATTCATTGGATCTAATAATAGAGGACCATCAACCATTGGATCTAGAGGTAAATGCACAATACTTAACCCTTCTCTGTGCAAGAGAGTGGACTCGTCAAAGTCGTGAAGTCCCAAAGTGAATAGGGACCATCCATCATCCAGGGTGACAGGTGGAAAAAGATTTGAGTTTTTGGGTGAAAGCCCTCTGGGAGAAACAAGTGCGCAGGAGTTGAAACTCCCTAAACCCAAACACCCGAAGAGAATAGAGGCCATCAGATCAATGGGGAGACATGCGTGAAGATATCGTGTGTTTTAGATGTAATCACTTCCAGAGAAACGAGTGCATAGAAGTTTGAAACTCTGGAAGACTAAATAGATGAAGCACCGAAGAGCTGAAGGGATGAAGAGAATATAGACTGTCAGATCCAGAAGGGCATGTGGTGAAATATCATGAACTCCGAGTGAAAAAAATCCAGGAGCACGCGAAGGACGAAACTTTGAGATCGTTGAACCTCGAATAACCGAAGTAGTTGGGAGACATTGATCTGGGTTGGACAGGTGTCACTAAATCATGAACTTAAAAGGATCATACTTCGAGGTTTCTGAGAATTTTTGTTTCAGAATATCTTGAAGCACTGAAGCTCAAAGAATTTAGGGTCGTAGATCCCAAAGGAAAGGACGTGGATCATTGATCTGTGAGGGGATACATGGAAGACAGAGATTCACTCCGTTGGACATTCATTGGATCAGGGAGGAGAGGTGTCATAGGATTCGACACTTCAGAAGGATTCACTACGAAGATTTTTCGTGGTTGATATTTGAGATTGTTGAAGGCCTAAGTCCCAAGCAAACGAAAACCATTGATCTAGAAGTGGACGCAAGGCGCCAAATCTGGAATTTTGGGTACAGAGAACTCCAGAGGATAGCAGAGGGTGAAAGAACTGAAGTCCCAAAGGAGATATCAATTGTTGATCTAGGAGGAGGTCAAAGGACCATTGATTTGGTTGAGGATGCCAAAGTTCTGAAGCGGGAGAAGAATAGTCGATTGCAGAGGACATGAGGCAGAGGATCTGGCATTTTGAAGAAATCTCTCTGGAAGAAATGAGAGTTTGAGAACTAAAAATCTTGAAGGATGGACTCACAAAGGAGATATTGACTGTATATTCAGGGATATAGGTGTCATTAGATATTTCACTCTAGAATATAACTGCTGAGAAGGAAGACAAAGTTGATATTTGAAACTCCCGAAGGGTGGAGAGTCAGAATCAACAACAGTCGTTGATTTGAATGGGAGATACGTGTCGACATATCGTGGAGATATGGGATCATGCGTAGAAGGAGGAAAGAATGAGGATAGATAACAGTCATTGATCTCAGATCATTGCAAAAGCAAGAGATTGACAGACGTGAAATATTATGGGGCCAGGACATGCCCAAACATTAATTCTCCCTAAGTGGTCCACAATTGGAACCACGGGTTTAGCAAAGGGATACGTGGCAGATGGAGGTGGATTGTGGGACGAAAAGTAGGTTGGTCTAAAACCACTCTTTCTTGTGCTTGCAATCACATATTTCCTCAATGTCATATCCTAGGGCTATATGGAGGAAGGGGCTAATGGAAAAAGGGCCAGCGCCTGAAACTTGATGTTTTGGAAGCACACAGGGATAGCCCATAGGTCGGTCAGAACCTGCACACAGAAGGAAAGGGGACCATGTATATTTTTTTTGGGTTCAATCAAGAGCCTAAAGAGTCAATCCGAATCAGAAGAAAGAAAGATCCTAGACCGGGAGGCCACAAAACCCTAGGAGGGGAGGGGGGATGCATCAGGTGGTATCATAGATGAATTTTTGTCTGTAGATTTCAGTCGAAAGAGAAGGAGGAGAAAGCCTTTTTTTTTGCGTGTAGACATCAGGAAAAAGAGGAAAGGAAATGAAGGAGATAATCTGGAAACATTAGATGATATCAGAGGTTCAAATTTTCCTGTAGACATCAGGTGAAAAGAAGGCAGAGTATTGATTCTCTTTGAGGAGGTTGTTGCATGTGTGCAACAACAAAATTTAAACAACCAGGTGAGTTGTGAGAGAATATGGAGATGATCTCGGATGTAGAGTGACCCATAGGCTTGCCAGGAGGGTAGGTAGAAAGTGAAAATGGCTACTAAAGGCCATGAGCATGGTAGAATGTTAGGGTCCTAACCCGCACATAGGTAGAACAATATATTCAGATGTAATAAAGGTCAATATTAATAAGTTATTTCAATAAAATAGAATAAGGTGGATGTAAGAACACCTAATGGAAGCTTCCTCTTCTAGAAGGATCTTCCTCTAGATGCTTCTTTTTAGTATAAATAGGAGTCGAGGGTATGAGAACCCTATATTGGATATTATTGTAATAGAGCTCTACTCACCTGGAGGTTGCCCCCTCGAAGAGGCTCGTGAACATTGCTTTCAAATTCAAAGTGATATTTCTGTTTTTATTCTTATATCATTTCAGTGTTATTGTGGTGAATGTTCTGGTTATATTGCTATTATTCTACCATTACTAGCATTTTATTTATGTTCTACATACATTTTATTTTAATTCTGGAAATTTTTTCACCATTATTTCAAACCTATTCCATTGGATTCATCTCTTCGCCCTTATCACATTCATCCATATCATTTTTTCGAAAAAAAAAAATTACCCCTCCCACCCCTTTTCAATTCCCCCGTTCTCATGGCCCATACTCATAGCCAAGACTTGGAAGCTCACTTCAACACCTTGCAATCTGGTCTCATTGAGACCCAACAAGAAGTGAAACAACTCCATGCCAATTTCACTGCCATCAATACAACCATGCAGTCCTTAATGGGAGAAATCAAACAAGACCTCACCACCCAGCTTGAATCAGTCTTTTTGGCACTCTGCACCAAACTGCATATCCCTATAGATAACCCTTCCTCTTCCTCACCCCCACATACTAAAGGTGACCATTCCTCTCATTCGCATACCTTGCAGAACCATCACTTTCAACATGACCTACGCCTTCCACGGGTGGATGTGACCAAATTTGATGGATCTGACCCCACTGGTTGGGTAACCCAAATGGAACATTACTTCTCTTTATAAAGCATTACAGATGACTTTTCCAAACTTTGGTATGGTGTTCTCCATCTAGATCAAGAACGTTGGCAATGGTGGCAATGGAGAAAAAATTCTCATCAAGGGTATATTTCTTGGACACAATTTGTGGCAGAGCTTTATGAATGCTTTGACACTAACACCAACCATTTGGGCCATTTGAAAAAGATGAAACAATTAGGAACAATGGAAGACTTTATAGCTGCCTTTGAGTGCTTGACTTTTAGTACAGAGGGCATGTCTGATGCCTTTTTCCGAGAGTGTTTTATCAGCGGCCTCAAGGATGAAATTCGGGCCCATGTCCTCATGGCTCGGCTTGAGAGTTTGGTGGAGGCTACCAAAAGAGATAAAGAAGCACAACAGGTTGTATCTTCTCAAAACTGCAAACCCTCTTTCATCCCTTGCCCTAAAATAGTAAATCCCACTACTCCCTCTACTCCACTAAAAATCCAAAAATTGATTCGGGCTTAAATGGTTGAACGCCAACTCAAAGGCCTTTGTTATAACTATGATGACAATTATTTCCCAGGCCATAAGTGTAAAGAACAAAATATTTTTATGGCCATCTCCGAGGAGATTTTAGAAGAAGATGGAGAAATTCCCTCTATGTCTGAATCACCTGAATCCACTGACATAACCCCTCCCTTAGACCCCCCTGAAGTAGAACCAGTCATTTCCCTCAATGCTCTCACTGGCTTCTCCACTCCCCAAACCCTTAAGCTAATCAATTACATCAAGCATTGGAATGTCATCATTCTGGTTGATAGTGGCAGCACCCATAATTTTATTCATCACCGCATTGCCCAAGAAACTCATTGCTACATCCATGCTATCAATAATTTCCAAATCATGATTGCCAATGGTGGTTCCATGAAATGTGGAGGGCATTGTGAAAATGTGTGTCTCCAAATTGGTGACTACCACCTGAAATGCCATATGTTTGCTATCAACATGGGAGGTTGTGACATTGTGTTGGGTTCAGACTGGCTAAGGACTTTGCGTCCCATTCTCATGGATTTTAAATACTTAACCATGCAATTTGATCAGGAGGCCAACCAATATAAGTTCCAAGGCATCATCATCGATTCACCTGAGATCATTAGTTCCCATCGCATGGAAAAACTGCTTAAAAAGGGTCATTCTGGTGTTATCACCCAACTCCATGCCATACAAGCAACAGAGACACCCTTGGTGCTACAAGACCTCCAATCCATCCTTTCTAAACATCAATTGGTATTTTCCACTCCCCAAGGCCTCCCTCCTTCCTGTGGTGTTCATGATCATTCCATTCCCCTTGTACCAGGAAGCCTTCCTCCCAATATTCATCCATATTTGTTGGCTGTGGAGCCTGATTATCTTCTTGATTCAGAGGTCTTTTACTTTCAGCCATGTTTATACCCCATGAAGTGTTTACACCCTAGAAGTATGTACTCTTCCACGTGGGGGAGTGCAGAGGGGGGGTACCCCCTCTACGGGGTCTGGGGGCAAGCGGGCCCCCAGCTTATGTTAGGTTTTTTGCCCTAGATGGAAAAAACCTAACATAAATTTGGACCATTCATTATAAGGTCGCAGATCTAACGGTAGAAATTATGTTAGGTTTTTTTCCCTAGATGGAAACCCTCTTTTATGAGAGAAATGTATTGCAGCTATGGTTGATGGTGAATATTGTATTCTAAGAGAGGATACTGTGAGAGAAAGAAGAGGAAGTTACAACGGGTTTTGTTGTAGGTTATATCCCTTTATTTGCTAGATAATAATAAAAGAAGGACCTGGCAATTTATCTGGTGGACGTAGCCCACACTAGGTGAACCACATAAATATATGTCTCTCTTGTGTTGTGTATCTTCTATGTTTTGTTTCCGCATTTGTTTTATTTTATTGCTCTGCAGTCCTGTTTTTCTAATAGTATTTTCACCCCTTTTCCCAAAAAAATGAAATTGAGAAAATGGTCCAAGAACTCCTTAATGCAGGTGTTATCTGCCCTAGTACGAGCCCCTATTCGGCTCCTGTGGTGATGGTCCTGAAGAAATAAGGTTCTTGGCGAATGTGTCCCGACTTCCGTGCCCTCAACAAACTTACCATCAAAGACAAATTCCCCATTCCTATCATTGATGACCTCCTGGATGAATTGAGTGGAGCTCAATTCTTCACTAAACTAGATCTTTGTTCGGGCTACCACCAGATATGTATGAAAGAGGCAGATATTCCCAAGACTTCATTTAGAACTCATGAGGGCCACTATGATTTTTTGGTCATGCCCTTTGGCTTGTGTAATTTCCCCTCCACCTTCCAAAGCCTCATGAATCATGTCTTCCATCCTTTTCTCTGCCATTTTGTCTTAGTTTTCCTTGATGATATCCTCATCTATAGAAAAAGCTAGACATAACATATTTCTCATGTGGATTGAGTTCTCCATCTACTCTCTTAGCACCAACTTTTCTTGAAACAGTCTAAATGTGCTTTTGGCACCTCAAAAGTAGAATACTTGGGTCATCTGGTTGGAAAAGATGGTGTCAGGGTGGATCCTATAAATATTGAAGCTATACAAGACTGGCCTCACCCAAAGACTCTTAAGAGATTACATGGATTTCTAGGCTTAACAAAGTATTATCGCAAGTTTGTTAAGAATTATGGGAAGATTGCAGCACCTCTCGCTACTCTCCTAAAAAAGAACTCTTTCACTTGGACTCCAACCGCTGCTCAATATTTTCAAACCTTGAATATGGCCATGTGGACCACTCCATTCCTCGTCCTTCCCGATTTCACAAAGACCTTTGTGTTGGAATGTGATACCTCAGGGAAAGGAATTGGTGTTGTCCTTATGCAAGAGGGTTGACCTTTGGCCTTTACCAACAAGAAACCATCTGAAAGAAATCTAGGAAAATCCATCTATGAAAGGAAATGTTGGTTATTATGCATGGCGTGGATCTGTGGCATCCTTATCTATTGGGGCAATGGTTCCAAATTAAGATAGACTATCAAAGCCTCAAGTATTTTCTGGAACAACACATTTTCTCTCTAGAACAACAAAAATGGGTGACTAAACTCTTTGGATATGATTATGAGATCATTTATAAGAAAGGAAAAGACAATGTGGTTGCGGATGAACTTTCCCAAAAATATGATTCATGAAGATGAAGGATCCCTTTTTTCTCTTTCATTCATTGTACCAGATTGGCTCCAAACCATTCGCCAGGAATGGCTACAAGATCCCAAAAGTTCATAGTTGATCCAGCAATTGCAGTCCAATGCTCCAGCTTCCCTAGGGTACTCTTGGCTCCATGAGGAACTTCGATACAAAGGCCATTTGTATTTAAGTAAGCAATCAAAGCTTAAATCCACGACACTTTCTAAGCTTCATGCAACACCCACATCAGGGCACTTCGGGTTCACCAAAACCTATGACAGTGATCCAGGTGGATCCAAAGCCGCTCGAAAATACTCAAATGTAGAAAAGGAGGATATAGGAATGACCCAAAAGTCTCAGAAGGGTCCCTAGGCTCAGAAAATGCTCAAAATTCAAAGTTATCATAATTGGATGAAACTAATTCCATTGTGTCTGGCTCGTTCTCCCGATTCCGGCCATATATTTACTTTCTCAAACAGAGCTCGTATGAAGAAGTTATGACACTCTGAAGTTTTTCAAAAACAACGATAAAAAGTCAAACAGTCAACAGGGCATACTGATGATGTTAGCAATATGGATGCTGACGTCAGCATGACATGTGTCACCTTCTAGAATCCAGCAGTTTGGTGGATCCAGCCAAATCTGGCAGTTACAGCCAAATCTGGAGGAGGTTCGCTAAGTTTGGCAAACTGGTTAGCGGTCCTGCTTATTTAATCGAGCATGCAAAATGAGACAGGAGGGGGTTGGCAGAGGCTGCATTGGAATTTGTGCCAGGAGGTGTCCCAGGAAACCTACTCAGAAATAGATCGACTTTATACTCAAAGGTTGCAGAATTTCGAGGGGATTCCGAATATGCTCTTTGTTTCTTCATCAGAGTAGTCGAACAAAAAAGTGCCTCTAGAATAGGAGTGGCACATTTTTTGAGACTGTACGGATCTTACGAGTAGAGGCTGCATTGGAATTTGTGCCAGGAGGTGTTCTAGGTGACCTGCTCAGAAATAGGTCGACTTTATACGCAAAAGTTGCAGAATTTCGAGAGGATTCTGAATATGCTATATGTTTTGTCATCAGAGTAGTTGAACATAAAAGTGTCTCCAGAGCCCATTTGAGTGAGCCAAGAATACTCGGGTTTACTGTCAAAAGTTGCAGAATGACGTTTTCCAGCCACCTATGATGTTTGTTTCTGCCCAGAATTGCAGATCTGAAAGTTGGGTTTTGGGAGCTCTTATGTAAGCCTTTCTTTGTAATTTTTAAGCATTTGAGATTAATTAAAGAGTGTTCTCACTGTTGGAGTCGACCCAGAGACGTAGCTAGGAAGTTTGGTGAACTCCGTTACCAATTCTTATTCATAGATGGTTTTCTTACATGTTTATGTGCTCATGTGCTTGATGGATGTTCTTTAATTTTGCATTACAAAGATGGTTAACAGTTAAAAATTCACATGCAAATAATGGTTAAAATATTTTGAATTTTAGATCAAGTTGGTATCAGAGCAAGGTTAACCATTGCTTTGTGAGTTGATGTTAACAAGATCCAAGCTTTAGCGTGGTGAAAGAGAACTTAAAGAGTTTGATCCAAAGATTGGTTCGAGAAGAGGAAAGATGTGTTCACCAAAAGGAGAAGAAGCAGTTTCTTCTATCCCTTCTGAAGGGGAAATTTTGAAATCTTTCATGAGAATGCAAATGATGGTAGAGGAGCTATATCAATATCGAAAGAAAGGTGAACAAGGTGGACCATCTCATACAAAAGATAAAAAAGAAGGAGGTGGTGAAGAACCCCCTCAAACCCCACCAACTTCTCCATCTCTTCTTGATGGTTTTATTCCTTCTCGATTTGAAAAGAAAAAAACAAAAGTTGATCTTAATATGCCTCATTTAAAGCTTGATATTAAGTTTGAATTACCTATGTATAATGGAGAGCTTAATGATAAAAAATTGGACAATTGGATCCATCAAATTGAAGTTTATTGTAGGATTGAAAAGTTTACTGAAGATGATGTTAAAATTTAGTTGGCTTCTCTATGACTTGGAGAGACTGCTCTCATTTGGTGAGAGAGAAAATCTCAAGAGGATCTTGCCACAAAAGGAAAAATCGTTTCCTCTTGGTATGAGTTCATTTCAGCACTTAAAAAGCAATTTTATCCATTAAGGTATATGCAACAAGATATGATGGATTGGCAAAACTTGAGACAAAGTAAGGAACAAAATGTACAAGAATACACACAAGAATTTCGAAAAAGAGCATTGATACTTGGTATACCTCTCTACACTCAAGAAACTCTTCTCAAATATATAGGAGGATTGCATACTTATTTACGTCATATGATAATAATGTGTATTCAACTAACCTTGATGAGGTGTGTGTTCAAGCAACTCACATTGATTCAAAAGGGAAGAGTGTTCATGATGTTTCTTCAGTTGAATCCGTCCAGGCAAAAGAAGGCAAGGAAAAGCGGAAAGTTGAACATGCAACTGCAATGCAGAAGGGTGATGAGAGACCTACATGCTCGTATTGTAAAAAACACAGGCATGAAGAGGCAAAGTGTTGGAAGCTACATCCTAAAATGAAACCGAAGTGGTTTAAGGATCGGAAAGGGAAGAAAATAGCCACGGTTATCATTGAGGACCTTGGATCAGATTCCAAGGATGAAACAAAGATAACAATTGTAGGTGTGAAAGGTAAATCTATTGTTGATAATGATGCTAACATTGGTTCTTCATGTGCTTCTACTTCTAAAAATGATGAAAATTATGAGGATAGAAAGAGGAATGCATTGTTTCATATAAGAGTGATTACAAAACAAACAAAGGTTGACACACTCATAGATAGTGGATCTCAAGTTAATCTTATTTTAGAAGAAGTAGTTAAGCAATTGGGATTAACAACAAAACCACACAAGAAACCTTATCTATTAGGTTGGGTATGCAAAGATAAAAGATTACAAGTAACAAAACAATGTGATCTAAAGTTTGCAATTACATCTAAGTTTGTAGATGAGGTTGAATTTGATGTGGTCCCACTAGATATCTATAGAATTGTGTTGGGTAGTCTGTACTTATATGATCGAAAAGTGATCTTCTATCGAAAAGATAATCAGTATCAATTGTTTAAAGAAGGAATTGAGTACATAGTGCATTCACATTCAATCAAAAACGACAAATCATTGGGCACTACACAACAATTAAAAAGGGTCGTTAATGCAAGTCGGAATTTGACACTTATGTCTATACAATGTAAGGAAGAAAAGAATCCTAAGCATGAAAAGGAAGTGTCATTTCACTACAATGCACCTGTTTTGGTTGATAGTGTTTCTATGGTTAAAAGTCAGCATGGTTTGAGTACAATCTATTTCACATGTTCAATGTTTATATTCAGCTTATTACTCATCAGCAGTATGTCATTGGGTCCGACAATGTTGAATGAATATGTGATTAAGAATGTGATTAATGTACTTAACAATGTTAGCGTAGTGTTGATTGTTGTATTGTTGAGTCATATGTACAGGTTCCAGGAGGAAGGGATAGGTGATACAGGACAAGTGAGACAAACATGTCCTCACTTATTTTCTAAATGATTTCATGCTTTTTGTGGTCCAAAAGCTTCTCAGTGGGGAGGTGTGATACAGGTGGATCCAAAACCGATCGAAAATACTCAAATGCAGAAAAGGAGGATCTAGAAATGACCCAGAAGTCTCAGAAGGGTCCCTAAGCTCAGAAAATGATCAAAAATCAAAGTTCTCATAATTGGATGAAACCAACGCCATTGCGTCCGGCTCATTCTCCTGATTCCGGCCATATATTTACTTTCTCAAACACAGCTCGTGTGAAGAAGTTATGACACTCTGAAGTTTTTCAAAAACAACGATAAAAAGTGAAACAATCAATAAGTCGTACTGATGAGGTCAGTAGTACGGATGCTGACATCAACATGACACGTGTTACCTTCTAGAAGCCAACAGTTTGATGGATCCAACCAAGTTTGGTGGATTTCCGCCAAATCTGACGATTACAGCCAAATCTGGTGATTACAGCCAAATCTGGAGGAGGTTCGCTAAGTTTGGAGAACTATTTAGTGGTCCTTCTTATTTAACTAGGCACGCAAAACAAGGCAGGAGGGGGTTGGCAGAGGCTGCATTGGAATCCGTGCCAGGAGGTGTCCCAGGCGACCTGCTCAGAAATAGATCAACTTTATACTCAAAAGTTGTATAATTTCGAGGGGATTCCAAATATTCTCTATGTTTCTTCATCAGAGTAGCTGAACAGAAAAGTGCCTCCAGAATAGGAGTGACACGCTTTTTGAGATTATATGGATCTGACAGGCAGAGGCTGCATTGGAATTCATGCCAGGAGGTGTTCCAGGCGACCTGCTTAGAAATAGGTCGACTTTATACTCAAAAGTTGCATAATTTCGAGATGATTCTGAATATGCTATCTATTTTGTCATCAGAGTAGCTGAACAGAAAAGTTCCTCCAGAGGCCATTTGAGTGAGCCAAGCATACTCAAGTTTACAGTCAAAAGTTGTAGAATGACGTTTTCCAGCCACCTATGATGTCTGTTTCTTCCTAGAATTGCAGATCTGAAAGTTGGTTTTTGGGAGCTCTTATGTAAGCCTTTCTTTGTAATTTTTAAGCATTTGAGATTAATTAAAAAGCAGTCTCACTATTGGAGTGGACCCGAAGACATAGCTAGGAAGTCTAGTGAACTCCGTTACCAATTCTTGTTCATAGATGGTTTTCTTACATGTTTATGTGCTCATGTGCTTGATGGATGTTCTTTAATTTTGCATTACAAAGATGGTTAACAGTTAAAAATTCACATGGAAATAATGGTTAAAAGAGCTTGAATTTTAGATCAAGTAAATTTTTAGATCAGACAGGGTCAAACGTTCATTTTTCTGGGATGGTATGAAATAGGACATTCATAATTTTGTAGCTGAATGTGACGTGTGTCAATACAACAAGGGAGAAACAGTCAAATCACTGGGCACACTACAACCTCTCTCGATTCCACATGCTATTTGGAATGATATCTCTATGGATTTTATTACCGGATTACCCAAATCAGGAAATAAATCTGTCATCATGGTGGTTGTTGATCGCCTTTCCAAGTATGCTCATTTTTGCACCCTTCAACACCCGTTTATAGCATCCACGGTGGCTCAAATATTCATGGATTAGGTCTTCAAGCTTCATGGCATGCCACACTCTATTGTTTCTGATCACAACCCAACTTTCACAATCAATTTTTGGCAAGAACTATTCAAGATACAAGGCACATAATTGCATCTCATCACAACTTATCATCCTCAGACTGATGGCCAAACAAAAGTTGTCAACAAGTGTTTGGAAACATATTTGAGGTGTTTTGCCTCAGAAAAGAAAAATCAGTGGGCTTAATGGTTACCCCTAGCTGAATGGTGGTACAACACTTCATACCATACAGCTACATGCATGACTCCTTTTGAAGCGGTATATGAATAGAAGCCACCTTTAGTTTCAGTTGTCTCATACTTACCAGGTGCCTTAAAGGTCCAGGCAGTTGACCTAACACTTACAACTCGAGAGGCTATTCTCTGTACCCTCAAAGAGAATTTGGTCATGGCACAAAATCGCATGAAACAAAAAGCAGATCAAGGTCATTTTGAACGTCAATTTGCAGAAGGGAATCAAGTGTTTCTTCGACTACAACCTTACAAGCAAACTTCCCTCAAGGACGAGCATTGTCAGAAGCTAGCGCCCAAATTTTATGTTCCTTATATCGTGCTCAAGCATGTGGGACAAGTCACCTATTAGTTATCTTTTCCCATCCATTCGAAGCTACATTCTGTTTTTCACATTTCATGCTTAAAGAAGATGATTGGAGCTAAGTGCCAAATTCAAACCAACCTTCCAGAGTTAGTTGAAGAAGGATCCATTTGGATAAAACCAAAAGTAGTTTTGGACCAGCGTGAGTGTCGCCTACGTCAGAGAACCATCAAGGAAGTGCTAGTCCAGTGGAAAGATACAACTCCAGCAGACACCACTTAGGAACTAGCTACCATTCTGCAACAATTTCCTCATCTCAAACCTTGAGGACAAGGTTGTTTTTAAGGGGGAGGACATGTCAGGGTCCTAACCCACACATAGGTAGAACAATATATTCAGATGTAATAAAGGTCAATATTAAGAAGTCCTTTCAATAAAATAGAATAAGGCAGATGTAAGAAGACCTAATAGAAGCTTTTGTTTCTAAAAGGATCTTCCTCTAGATGCTTCTTTTTAGTATAAATAGGAGTCGAGGGTATGAGAAACCTATCTTGGATATTATTGTAATAGATCTCCACTCAACTGGAGGTCTCCCCCTCTAAGAGGCCCATGAACATTTCTTTCAGATTCAAAGTGTTATTTCTGTTGTTATTCTTATATCATTTCAGTGTTATTGTGGTGAATCTTCTGGTTATATTGTTGTTATTCTGCTATTACTAACATTTTATTTCTGTTCTACATACATTTTATATCTAGTATATTACATAGAAGAGAAGACCACAAGAAAAAATTTAATCTAGAGATGGATCTGGAGCTTAATGAGACAAGAGCAAGGATGGAACAACTAGCATTGAGGATGCAGTGAGAGGCAATGATACACTGGAGTATGAATGTCCTCTGAATAGGAAGGAAAAATGTCATGTTCAAAAGTTGTTGGCCAGAAAACAAAAACAAGAGTTAAGAAGGTGGTTCAAGGAATTAGAAGACCTAAGTGACATAGAGGAGGAAATAATTCACATATGTGAACCAGAAATTGGGAGACACCTCAGTGATGAGGAGGAGGTGAGATTAGTCAAATATTTCATAAACTTCCAGGTGGGAAGAAATGGACTTTCAAGTTGCCAAGTGGGAAATGGAAAGAGATTAGTCAAAGATCTCATATACTACCAGAGGAGCAGTGTTGAAAGTTCAAATTTCCAGTTGGGAAATGAGACGGGATTTATTGATCTCATAGACTGCCAATTGGGTAGAAGAGAAGTCCCAAATTGTCAGGTGGGAAGGGGGAAATAAATGAGAGTGTCAGAAAGTCTCAAGAGCTCAGAAGTGGGTTCAGGCTAGCAAGGAATGTTGATAGGTGAAGGTTCATGAGGATTTGCAGACCATGTGAATGAAGATGATGAGAAATTATAAACTCTCACCATGCAAAAGGAGGATCAAAGGAACATTCTGAGTATTGGAGGGATCAAGGAATTCCTACCAAGGATCCAAGTAGAGGCCAGTGCACATGATGAGAGTGCAACATAAGAAGAAAGACAGCCAACATAAACTGTCAAAAAGGAAGAAATGGAACAGACACTGATGTCTACCCTAGCAGAAGGAGAAGAGCATTTGACAAAATTGCTCAAAATTTTCAGTCAAGAAGTTGAACGAGAGATGACTGCACCACTGGAGCCTGCAATAGAAGGAGAAGCAGACAACATAGATTTTTATGAATTGTATGAAGAATTGGAAGTCCTAGAGAGAAGGGTAATGGTGCAAATCTTGCACATCCAACAGGCTAAGTTCGAGACAGATGGAGGAGCATACCAGCCTAAGGAACAAATGGAAGAAGTTGGAATTGAACGAACACAAGAGGAGTTGACAGAAGGTAATTTGCCAGAGAAGGAAGCTGAGAAACAACTCAGTGATGAGATTGCAGAACTGGAGTTTGTAGAAGGATAGAGTTAGAATAGGAGAAAGAACTGGGACTCTTTTGTAGTCCTATTTTTGTAAAAACATCTGCATAGATACACAGCTAATAAACAAACAGTTTTTCCTGCGCATGGTTTGTTTATGTATTTGTGTTTATTTCTATGCTTTTATATCTCATTCATGTTTTGAATGTATGAACTGGTGAAGTGTTGTATAAGTTTCAATTGTTTCTCTCCTTTGAGTTTCGAGTGAAAGGAGTGCAAATTTGTCCGTAAGGAGTGCGTTGATAGAGGTGAGTTAACCTCAGAGAATCTCAAGAGAGATATCATTGATCCTTCATCAGTAGAAGTGCAAGGAGTGCACAGGAATAACTCTGTGTTGAGTTCGGAGAGAAACCAAGTTACTGATAATTATGTAGAGCTCTTCTAGGTGAGCATCGAGCGGGTGCAAGTGTGCACAGAGAGAACTCTTTTCAAGTTTAAGGAGAAGAGTATTAGAGGAAGATACTCACAAAGTTTTTGAACACACTGTGGAAAATATTTGCAACGTGTGCATTGAGAGGAAGGTTACAAGGAGGGCACAAAGTTTTCCTTTGGAAGGAAACAAAAGGGAAGAGACCCTTAGGATACTGAGTATATCAAAAATATCAGAAGAGATAACGCAAGGAATGCATGGGAAGCAAACTTATTCCAAGTCCTAAATCTCATAAGAGACAACGCGTTCAAGAGAACAAGTGAGACCCAAATAGTCGGATTCACAGCAGAAAGTTCAAAGGTCGAAGCATTTGAACATTGACAAAATATTCCAAGGCAGAAGAAGTCAAAATCTCAGGAGGAGGAGTGAAATAAACCGTCTGATTGGTTGTGGAAGGGAGCCTAGATTGTTAGATCTATGTCTAGTGAACGAAGGAAGCGCAAAAGAGAGGAACAAACCCAATCTGTTGGATCTGAGCGCAGAGGACCAACAATCATTGGATCTGGAGGTAAGTGCACAAGACTTAACCCTTGAATAGGAGAGTGGACTCGTCAAAGTCCTGAAGTCCCAAAATTAACAGGGATCATCCATCGTCCAAGGCGACAGGTGGTGAAAGATCTAATTTTTTGGGTGAAATCACTTCGAGAGGAACGAGTGCATATGAGTTGAAACTCCTGAAACCCGAAGACCCAAAGCAGATAGAGGTCGTCAAATCAAGAGGGAGACACAGGTCAAGATATCGTGTGTTTTGGGTGAAAGCACTACGGGAGAAATGAGTGCATAAGAGTTTGAAATTCTCAAAGCCTGAATAGCCAAAGCATCGAAGAGCCAAAGAGAATCAGGATTGTCTGATCTATAAGGGAACATGACGAAAGATCATGAAATATGGGTGAAAACACTCCGAGAGAACATGAAGGATGAAATTTCAATATCGTTGAAGCTCGAACAGCTGAAGTAGCTAAGAGTCATTGATATTGGTTGGACAGGTGTCACCAGATCATGAACTTCATAGGATCATACTCTGAGGTTTCTGAGAAGTTGTGTTTCGAAATATCCTGAAGTGTTGAAGCCCAAAGCATTTAGGGCCATAGACACCAAAGGAAAGGACATGGATCGTTGATCTGTGAGGGGATACATGGAGGACGAAGATTCACTCTGTTGGACAACCGTTGGATCAGGGAGGACAGGTGTCAGAGGATATGACACTCTAGAAGGATTCACTCTAGATATTTTTGGTGGTTGAGATTTGAGATCGCCGAAGGCAGATATCCTGAGTAGACAATAGTCATTGATCTAGAGGCAGACGTGTGGCCCCAGGTCTGGAATTTGGGTACGGAACACTCCGAAGGATAGTAGAGGGTGAAAGAATTGAAGTCTCGAAGGAGATCGTGATCCTTGATCGAGGAGGAGGTCAAAGGACCATTGATTTGGTTGAGGAGGCCAAAGTCCCAAAGAAGGAGTAGAACCTTCGATTGAAGAGAACACATGGCAGACGATGTACCATTTCAGAGAAAGATCTCTAGAAGAAATGATAGTTTGAGAAGTAAAACTTTCAAAGGATAGAATTGCGAAGGATATCCTGACCATAGATTTAAGGAGATAGGTGTCAGCAGATCTATCACTCTGGAAGAGAGATGCTAAGAAGGAAGCAAAGGTTGAGATTTGAAACTCTTGAAGGGAGGAGAGTCGGAATCAACAACAGTCATTGATTTCAATGGGAGATACGTGTCGACAAATCACAGAGATATTGGATCGTGAATAGAAGGAGGAAAGAAGGAGGAGAGATAAAAAATTTTGATTGCGGATCATCACCGAATGTAAGATATCAATGGATAGGAACGATTTTGGGGCCAGGACATGCCTGGATGTTAAGTATCCTTGAGCGGGCTACAATTGGAACCATGGTTTTAGAAAAGGTATACATGGCAGATGGACGTGGATTGTGGAGAGAAAAGCAGGTTGGTATAAAACCACTCTTTCCCATGCCTGAAATCACATATTTTCACAAGGTCATAGACCAGGGCCGTATGGAGGAAGGGGCTAATGGAAAAAGGGCCAGTGCCTGAAACTCGGTGTTTTGGAAGTGCGAAGGGATAGCCTGCGGGTCGGCCAGAACCTCCACACCTAAGGAAATGGGCCTGTGTATAATTGTTTTGGGTTCAATCAAGAGCCCAGACAGTTGATCCGACTTATAATAAATAAATATCCTAGACTAGGAGGTCTTAGAACCCCAAAATGGGAGGGGGGATGCATCATGCAAAAACCTTTTATAGTTTTGAAATCCGAATTATTATTTTTCCACCTACAGTAAAAACATACCCTATGGTGATCCTCCTGCTATATTTATCACCTACCATATATAAATCAACATATCCATGTAGAACAATGTTTGAACCTTCAAAACATAATGCATGAGTAGAAGTACCTCTCAAATACCCGAGAATCCACTTTACTACCTCCCAATGTTCTTTACCTGGATTGTTCATATACCTGCTCACAACTCTCACTGCATGTGCAATATCTGGTCTTGTGAAAACCATCGCATACATCAAGGTACCAATTGCTAATGAATAAAGGACCCTATACATGTGTTCTATCTCCTCCTGTGTCTTGGGACACAATTCCTTAGTTAATTTGAAATGGCTAGCCAAAGGTGTACTAACTAGTTTTGCATTTTTCATTCTAAACCACTCCAACGCCTTCTCTATGTAATCACCTTGAGACAATGTCAATTTGCGATTTTTCATGTCTCGTGTTATTCTCATACCAAGGATTTTCTTTGTATCACCCAAATCCTTCATCGCAAATGAATTAGCTAATTTCTTCTTGAGCACATTTATATCCTACATATTAGACCTTGCAACAATCATGTCATCTACATACAATAGCAATATAATATAGCTTCCATTTTCTATCTTTTTAAAATAAACACAGTGATCATAATGAAATCTACTATAAACTTATTCTACCATAAACCTGTCAAAATTCAAATACCATTGTCTTGGATCTTTCTTTAGGCCATATAATCTCTTCTTCAACCTACATACCAAATTCTCATTCCCTTGACTTCATACCCCTGTGGCTGCTGCATATAAATATCGTCCTCCAAATCCCCATGGAGAAAAGATGTGTTTACATCTAACTCATCAATATGCAAGTCTTCTACTGCCACAAGACTTAAAATAGTCCTAATTGAATTCATTTTAACAACATGAGAAAATATTTCATCAAAATCTATACCTTTCTTTTGTGGAAACCCCTTTACAAGAAGTCGATCCTTGTACCATTTTTTCCTCCATCTTATTCCTTCAAATTGTAAACCCATTTATTATGAAATTATCTTTTTCCTACAGGGAACTGAACCAAGTCCCAAGTCTGGTTATTTACCAAGGAATACATTTCCTCTTTCATGCCTTGCTCCCACTTCTTTTTGGTGTCTACCTGCATTGCCTCTTCATAACATTATGGTTCACCAGAATCAATCAACAATAAATAATACAATGAAGGAGAGTATCATTTGAGGGGTCTACTTAACTTGGTAGATATTTTAATAACACTTGCAAGAGTTTGAGGTACCTATTGATCCTATTGTTGTACATTTTGATTTTTTGGTACCTTTGGAATTTATTTTTCAATGATCTCATCAAACACTGTCTATTTTGGGTTTTATTTTTCCTATTTCTTTCCCTGCAACTGATATTTGCACATGACCTTCTCATTGAATATGAAATCTCTACTCCTAATGATTTTGTTATTTTCATAATCCCATAATCGATAACCAAAATTATTAACATCATATCCAATAAAGGTACACTTCGTGAATTTTGCCTCAAGCTTTGTTCTATTTTTTTTATCAATATGGACAAATGATTCACAACCGAAAGTCTTCAAAAAAGAATAGTTTAACTTTTTACCTGTCCATTCCTCCTCTAGAATTCTACCATCCAAAGAGATTGAAGGTCCTCTGTTTATTAAGTGAACAAAAATATCTACATCATCTTCCCAGAACTGTAAGGGCTTACCAACATGTAATCTCATACTCCTTGCATGCTCCATGATTTTCATATTCATCCTTTCTGACAGACCATTTTCTTGTGGTGTTCCTAGATCTGTATTATCTCTAAAAATCCAATGGTATGAACAATAATCATAAAAATCCTTGCTACAATATTAACCTCCATTATCTGATCTGAGACACTTCAATCTTTTTCCTGTCTCATTCAAAACCAAATATTTCCATTTCTTAAAAGTATCAAAACATCATATTTTTGTTGAATGCAATAAAACCAAGTTTTTCTAGTTGCATCATCAATAAAAGTAACATACTAACGAGAGCCACCAAGAGATAATACCTAAGCTGGTCCCCATACATATGTATGAACAATATCTAACCTTTCACTCTTCTTTTGTTTTTCGACTCTGAGAAATCTAACTCTCTTATGTTTTCCATAAGCACAATGCTCACATAAATCCAAATCAATTTGTTAAGATATGGAAACAAATTTCTTTTGTGAAGTATCTACATCCCCTTCTCACTCATATTTCCAATCCTATGATTCCATAGTGTTGTATCCACTCCTGTAGAATATAAATATATAGAAGAGTCAGTATTAAGAGTACATAAATACAATGTATTGGTTGTGGAGCCTGATTATCTTCCTGATTTAGAGGTATTTTGTTTCCAATTGTGTTTATACCCCATGAAGTATTTAAACCCCAGAAGTATGTACACGTTTCCATGCGAGAGAGTGCAGAGGGGGGTTACCTCCTCTACAGGGTCTGGTGGGGGTTCGGGGGCGAAGCCCCCGAAGGAAAAATTTCCTTGTAAATGTATATTGTAATTTTATTGTAAATCTGGACCATTCATTATAAGGTCGCAGATCTAACGGTAGAAATTATGTTAGGGTTTTTTCCCCTAGAAGGAAACCCTTTGTTATGAGGGAAATGTATTGTGGCTATGCATGACAATGAATATTGTATTATGAGATAGGAGACTTTGAGAGAAATAAGAGGAAGTTACAACGGGTTTGTTGTAGGTTGTATCCCTTCATTTAATGGATAATAATAAAGGAAGGACCTGGCAATTTCTCTGGTGGATGTAGCCCACACTGGGTGAACCATGTAAATATGTGTCTCTATTGTATTGTGTATCTTATGTGTTTTGTTTCCTCATTTGTTTTATTTTATTACTCCACAATCCTGTTTTTCTAACAACTAGTATCAGAGTGAAAGGTAACTCACATGAAAGGAGGGTTCTTGGTTTGAGTGGGAGCAATGTCAGAAGATGGAAAGTTTTGGGTCAAAACATTTAACGACCAAAACTACCAGTTATGGAAGATGCATATGGAATATTATTTATATCAGAAGGATCTATTCCTACCATTGGGTGGAGTAGCAAAGAAATCGACAGCTATGAAGGACGAAGAATGGGAGATTCTTGACAGGAAGACTCTAGGAATGATACAGCTGAGCCTGGTAGCATCGGTGGCTTTCAATATTTCGAAAGAAAAGACAACAAAGGCTTTGATGGATGAATTAGATAAATTTTATGAAAATCCCTCGATGTCCAATATTAAATTAGTTTAATATTGTTACTAATCAACCAAGTTCTGTAAAAGTGGACTTTGAATATGAGGTCAGAGCTCTTCTAATCTTGTGCTCATTGCTAGAAAGATGGAACGGCTTAGTCATGGCTGTAAGTAACTCTGTCTCAGGTTCAAATACTTTAAAATTTGATGATGTTGTTGGTGTTATCCTTAGTGAGGAAATGCGATGGAAACGCATAGGTGAGACATCAGGTAATGCATTGAATATGGAGAGCATGTGTTAGTGACATTTCTTGTTCTAGGCACAAAAGTATTTAGGTCTGCAAGCCACACGAGAAGCGCCCGAGCGCAGCATGGAAAAAATCTCGTTTTGAGGCTTCCAATCAAGCGGGCGGGTGGAATTACGATGTCAGCAGCCCAGATCCATCCATAAGAGCAGATCAATGGTCATTGGAATATCAGAGCTAGCAAGTCGACCGATGTATAACATCAAAGAAAGCGGCTTTATGCTAAGACTGAATCTTGGTCGTTCGATCCCGCGACACACAGTGCGAGATATAGTCGGCATATCAGCAGTCGAGAGTTCGAAGGGTGAAAATCCCTCATCATCTCACATCTCGAAACCCTGAACCCTGGAGTGTCTAAAGTGCCCAGAGGCGGGCCTGCAGTATTGCGAAGCAGCCTCAGCCATTCATCCACAAGAGACACATGGCACGTGATTAGGATCCTTGCCTTTTCACCCATTGTGACTTAGAAATACAAAAGAATAGCCTGTCATATTCCCGATGCACGAGGTGCAGGGAGCATCCAGGACCCGGGCCCACAGCATCACCAATTAAGTTCAGGTTCGTCAAATCTGAGACGAACATGTGGCACCCAATTAGGCCATCTCGGTGTTTCACTCATCTCAGATATGAATAAGAAAGTATTAACTCCTTCCATTTGCGAACGTCAAAAGTGTTTTGGGAATAGACACAGGGTCGTAGCCCATGGTCACTTGGGAAAGAAAGGAGCCGTGAAAAAGGGGCCAAAGGCATCGAGTCTAGTTGCTAAAAGGATCATCATGATCTCCATGCACCATCTGATCTGACCTTGATCCTGGTTTTTTCCTGGAGTAAATGAAGATGAGAAGGGGTGCTTGAAACCTCTCCTCAAGAATTAAGTGCAAAGTATGGATAATTTGGCAGGCGGTCTGCTCGATAGGGTCTTGTGTACCCATTTTTCTAAAGAAGCCATGTCAAGTCTTCGACCAACTGAAGGAAGTCTTCACATGCTAGCCCAACACTTAATGGCTTAGCTACTCCTCCTATAGGAGCCATGCGTAGTTAAGTTGGTGTCTGACAAAGAATACCCATCCAAATTCAGCTGAAAGGACACCAAGCCATGGATGACTAAGCACGCTGCTGTTAGGCGAATTTTCTGAGTATATAGACTCAGTCTTTGTATTTTGTAAAGCATCGATGGTAGAGTGAAGCTCCCGACTGTAAGTTTTAACGACCATTCTAGTTCTTTGGTTGTGCATCTGTATATGATATTTCTTGTTTTATGACAAACAATTTTCCTACTCCATCTAAGATTTTGTCTCATACTGGGGAGTTCATGATCGACTGATTCACATGAATTGTTGCAATTATGTCATGATAAAGGATTTATCGTTGCATCGTTGTATTCTCTGGTTTTCTGTGTTTGAATGTAAGAAGATCTTGCGTTTGGATGTTTTCTTCCCAGTCTGTTGGAAACCTATTGTTTACGACAGACCCTTGCACTCTTCTTATACAAGTCTTCCCCCTACTCACCCTTATTACAACTCACTATTTGAAGTTTATCTAAGACCTCACTTGCCCATGCATGCCTGGCCTAGTTTCAGAGTTGAAACGACATTGTTATGAGTTTACTTCCATTTGATCATCCCTTTTATAAACAAAACGTGACATTAAACTGATGGGCGTCGGGATCTACTCCTGCTGCAATCCAGGAGTGACTTTCGACGCTAACATTTCTGGCGCCATTACCGGGGATGAAGTTGAAGATTTTCCCTGGGCAGAACGACATTGATCCTCTGATTCTGAAGGTGCATCAGACATCAGATCCCTTCAAGATTACTACTGTGCACTTGGAGACTCCACTGTGGTGACTCCATTGTTTCCACTTCACTATTTCAGCTGTGGCTACTGTTGGCACACCTGAAAGATGACCCAGAGGAGCTTTCTCGAGAAGGTTTCAGCAGCTGCTTTCTCAGCTTGAGAAGCTTCCTGGGTTAATGACAACGTCAAGATGGCCTTTGATGGCATATTTGAAGCTGTGCATCTTTCACCTGGAGACTCCATGATTCGAAGATCGATTGGTGACTCCACTGGTTCGATATGGAGAAAATTATGGCTCAAAGGTTTTCTTTCAGTGACTTTTCCCAGATAGTTGGGTTTCCTAATGCGCTTCCTGATAGAGACCAATGGGAATATTTCCTCCCTGAATTTCATGCAACAAGTTGGGAGGAACCAGCTGAGCATTTACTGGACTTCCATGAGGCTATTCACCAACACAATATCATGCATGAGGATGTATGGATGAAGCTCTTCAGGTGTTCATTGAAGGGAGCTTCTCTTGAGTGGTGTCGATCTCTTCCCGCTGCGAGCATCCACTCTTTAACAGGTTTTCATACAACTTTCAATTCATTTTGTAAAGACTACTATCCAGCTGATTGTTTGTTTGAAAACTGTTGTGAGGAGTTTTCTTCACTTCATGAAGCCTCTTCTAGCCCTGAAGACCAGGTCCATGATGAATCTTTTACTGCGGAGGAAAGCATTTTCCAGGAAAATATGGAGGTGTTGAATGATATTAATTGTGTTAGCCCTAGAACAGAAGCATCTGACATCATATCAGATGCCTCTATTCTTTTATATCTTCATAACTATCAACATGCCTCTTGTGGAAATTGTGAGTTTATAGAGCAAATGTGGTCCATGCTAGATGACTCACTTGGATATCGGGTTGAAGCAGATGTTCCTAGCATCTCTGCTCATGATGATGAAGACCCATTTTTTTTAAAAGATGGGTTAGTTGTGGAAGAGGTTTCTTCTCTTTTCCCCCAAGGGGTTTCTCACGATATATTTTTACCTGGAATTAAAGAGAAAAGGATTATATATGAGCAGCCAGAAGCAGAAGGCCCACTGTCCCTGAAACGGAAATTTTTTACGGGATCACTATTTTGGAGGAAGGTCATATCAATGAAGGACAACCCCTTTTTGATGTATATTATAGTGATGATGAGCAGCAAGCTTATCCTACATTTGATCACTATAAAGATACTGAAGATCCAGTCAGCAAGCAGAACCACCCCATGGTCCCTATTTATGATGAATACAAATCTGACCCAGGGGAGAGCCAAGAAGAGGAAAAGGAACCAGAGGAACAACTGAGCACATATTTCATTCCAGAGCCAGTTAGCGAGTAGCTACCGCCTGAGATCAGTGAGCCTACGTTAGTTTTCCACTCACCTATTCTTATCAAAGATATTCAACCACATGTGAGCAACTCTGCAGCAGAGGAGGCTGCCTGTCACCAATTTTCCAAAATTCGCCACTCATTCTATGACCCTGTCGGCAAATACATGGAGTGGCATGTCCTTTATGCCTTGGAGCCACCCTATTCCATATCAACTTCACCCTGTGAGAAGAAGTTGAAGAGTGTAGCCATTCTGCTGTCACAGTTACACCATCTGTTGGTGATCATCGACAGAAAGAAAGAGATTCTCTTCAGGAAATTGCTTGATTGGCTATGGTGGAAGTTTGCTTTCACCTAACCCCATGTAAAGTGTTTTATTAGTTTAGGATTGTATATAAATAAGCTCCTTTGAGCATGTATTTTTATTTTGTTGCTTTTATTTTTTGGCTTGTATTTTCAGCAGTGGGATGTTTTGAGCCTGACTCCATAGCCCAATAGCAAGGCACTGAAGCTGCAGAATGAGTTCTTAGAGCATTGCAGGGACGACTCTATCCCCCATGGATCCTAATGTTAGTGGCATTTCTTGTTCTAGGTGCAAAATTATTCGGGTCTGCAAGTCGCATGAGAAGCGCCTGAGCACAGCATGGAAAAAATCTTGTTTTGAGGCTTCCAATCAAGTGGGTGGGTGGAATTACGATGTCAGCAGCCCAGATCCATCCATAAGAGCAGATCAATGGTCATCAGAATATCAGGGCTAGCAAGTTGACCGATGTATAACGTCAAAGAAAGAGGCTTTATGCTGAGACTGAATCTAGGTCATCCGATCCCGTGACACATAGTGCGAGATCTAATCATCATATCGGTAGTCGGGAGTTCGAAGGGTGAAAATCCATCATTATCTCACATCTCGAAACCCCGAACCTTAGAGTGTTGAAAGTTCCCAGAGGCGGGCCTGCAGTATCATGAAGCAACCTCAGTCGTTCATCCATAGGATACACCTGGCACGCGATTATTCTTCTCGCATTTTTGCCCATCGCAACTTCGAAATACAAAAGAATAGCCTATCATATTCCCAATGCACGAGGTGTCGGGAGTGTCCAGGACCCGGGCCTGCAACATCACCAAGTAAGTTCAGGGCCGTCAAATTTGAGAGGGATGTGTGGCACCCAATTAGGCCATCTCGGCGTTTTTCTCATCGAAGATATGAATAAGAAAGGATTAAATCCTTCCATTTGAGAACACCGAAAGTGTTTTGGGAATAGACACAGGGCCGCAGCCCGTGGTCACTTGGGAAAGATAGGGGCCGTGAAAAAGGGGCCAAAGGCGTCGAGTCTAGTTGTTGAAAGGATCATCGTGATCTCCATGCGCCATCTGATCTGACCTTGATCCTGGTTTTCGCCTGGAGTAAATGAAAACAAGAAGGGGTGGTTGAAACCTCTCCTCAGACATTAAGTGAAAAGTATAGATAATCTGGCAAGCGGTCTGCTCAAGAAGGTCCTGTGTACCCATTTTTCTAAAGAAGCCATGTCGAGTCTTCGACCAGCCGGAGGAATTCTGCACACACTAGCCCGACACTTAATGGCTCAGCTACTCCTCCTGTAGGAGCCATGCACAGTTAAGGTGGCATCTGACAAAGAATACCCGTCTGAATTCGGCTGAAAGGACACCAAGCCATGGATGACTGAGCATGCTGCTGTTAGGCAAATTTTCTGAGTATATAGACTCAGTCTTTGTATTTTGTAAAGCATCGATGGTAGAGTGAAGCTCCCAACTATAAGTTTTAATGACCATTCTAGTTCTCTGGTTGTGCATCTGTATATGAGATTTCTTGTTTTATGACAAACAATTTTCCTACTCCATCTAATATTTCGTCTCATACTCGGGAGTTCATGATCGATTGATTCGCATGAATTGTTGCAATTATGTCATGATAAAGGATTTATCATCACATTGTTTTATTCTCTAGTTTTCTGTGTTTGGATGTAAGAAGATCTTGCATTTGGATGCTTTCTTCCCAGTCTGTTGGAAACTTGTTGTTTACGACAGACCCTTGCACTCTTCTTATACAAGTCTTCCCCCTACTCACCCTTATTATAACTAATTGTTTAAAGTTTATCTAAGACCTCACTTGCCCATGCATGCATGGCCTAGTTTCATTGTTGAAATGACATTGTTCTGAGTTTACTTCCATTTGATCATCCCTTTTATAAATAAAACATGACATTAAATTGATGGGTGTCGGGCTCTTCTCCTACTACAATCCAGGAGTGACTTCCGACACTAACAACAGGGGAAGACAAAAGGATAGAAGAAAGGGACTAAGGAACCATAGGAATTATAGGAAGGGCAGATCCAAATCCAAACTTGGAAAGATAGAATACTAGAATTGTGTTAATAAAGAACATATGAAGAAAGACTACAGAGCTCCAAAGAAACAAAGAGATGGACAACATGAGAGAAATCAGGAAGCAAATGTAACAGGTGATGTGTTACAAGATGCTTTGATTATTTCTGTAGATAATATTTATGATTCTTGGTTAGTATATTCATGGGCTTCATTTCATTCCACACCCCATAGAAAATTTTTTCTAGATTATGTTCAAGGTGATTTTGGACAGGTTCATTTGGGTGATAATGCACCATGAAAAATTGTTGGAATGGGAAGGGTAAAAATAAAGCAACGCAATGGAAACCAATGGTTGTTGAAAGAGGTAAGACAAGTTCTAGATTTAAGGAAAAATCTAATTTCAACAAGGCAATTGGGAAGTGAAGGTTGTATATGCATATTTATAGATAAGATGTGGAAGGTCATCAAAGGATCATTGGTGATAGCAAAAGGAGAGAAGGTAGGTACATTGTATATATGTATTGGTAATATTGACTCTTCTATCTCTTTAGCTTCTACAAGAGTGGATACAAAACTGTGGAATCATAGGCTTGGAAACATGAGGGAGAAGAGTATGCAGATACTTCACAAAAGAAATATGTTTCCAGATCTTAAACAAATTGATTTGGACTTTTGTGAGAATTGTGTTTATGGAAAACATAAGAGAGTCAGATTTCTCAGAGTCAGAAAAGAAAAGAAGAATGAAAGGTTAGAGCTTATGCATACAGATGTATGGGGACTAGCTCAGGTATCATCTCTTAGTGGCTCTTGTTACCATGTTACTTTTATTGATGATGCAACTAGAAAAACTTGGGTTTATTGCATTCGACAAAAAATTGATGTTTTTGATGCTTATAAGAAATGGAAAGCTTTGGTTGAGAATTGGACAAGAAAATTTTTGAAGTGTCTCAGATCAGATAATGGAGGTGAATATTGCATTAAGGAGTTTGATGGTTACTGTTCATACCATGGGATTCGTAGAGAGAAGACAGTTCCAAGAACACCACAAGAAAATGGTGTGTCTGAAAGGATGAACATGACAATCATGGAGCGTGCAAGGAGTATGATATTGCATGTTGGTTTTCCCTTATAGTTATGGGTGGATGCTATAGATATTGTTGTTTACTTAATAAATAGAGGACCTTCAAGCTCTTTGGAAGGTAGAATTCCAAAGGAGGCATGGACAAAAAAATAGGTAAAATATTCCTTTTTGAAAAATTTTGGTTGTGAAGCATTTGTCCATATTGATAAAGAAAATAGAACAAAGATTGAGGCAAAATCCAAGAAGTGTACCTTTATTGGATACAGTGTTAATGATTTTAGTTATCGCTTATTGGATTATGAAAATAAAAAAATCATTAGGAGTATAGATGTCATATTCAATGAGAAGGTCATGTACAAAGATTAGTTGCAGGGAAAGAAACAGGAAAAGGAAAAACAAGAATACATAGTGCTTGATGTGATCACTGAAAAATAAATTCCAAAGGAACCAGAAAATCAAAATGTACTATAGCATGAGCAATACGTACCTCAAACTCCTGCAAGTGTGGTTAGAATATCTACCAGGTTAAGTATACCCCATGAATGATACTCTCCTTCATTGTATTATTTATTATTGACTGATTCAGGTGAACCAGAATGTTATGAAGAGGCAATGCAGGTAGACACCAAAAAGAAGTGGGAGCAAGGCATGAAAGAGGAAATGGATTCCTTGGCAAATAACCAGAATTGGAACTTGGTTCAGTTTCCTGTGGGAAAAAGAGCATTGCAGAATAAATGGGTTTACAGGTTGAAGGAAGAAGATGGAGGAGAAAAGTGGTACAAGGCTAGACTTGTTGTAAAGGGGTTTGCACAAAAGAAAGGTATAGATTTTGATGAAATATTTTCTCCTTTTGTTAAAATGAATTCAGTTAGGACTATTTTGAGTCTCGTGGTAGTAGAGGATTTTCATCTTGAACAATTAGATGTAAAAACATCTTTTCTCCATGGGGATTTGGAGGAAGAGGTTTATATGCAACAACCACAGGGGTATGAGGTCAAAGGGAAGGAGATTTTGGTATGCAGGTTGAAGAAGATCTTGTATGGCCTAAATCAAGCTTCAAGGCAGTGTTATTTGAAGTTTGATAGGTTTATGACAGAACAAGGTTATAGTAGGTGTCATTCTAATCACTGTGTTTATCTCAAAAAGCTAGAAAATGGAAGCTATATTATCTTTCTATTGTATGTAGATGGCATGCTTGTTGCAGGGGCTCATATGAAGGATATAAATTTTCTCAAGAAGAAATTATCTAATTCATTTGTGATGAAGGATTAGGGTGCTGCAAATAAAATCATTAGTATGAGAATAACAAGAGACAGGAAAAATCTCAAATTGACATTGTCTCAGGGTGAGTACATAAAGAAGGTGTCGGAGAGGTTTAGAATGCAAAATGAAAAACTAGTTAGTACACCTTTGGCCAACCATTTCAAATTGACTAAGGAAATGTGTCCCAAGACACAGGAGGAGATAGAATACATGTCCAAGGTCCCTTATTCATCAACAGTTGGTAGCTTGATGTATGCAATAATTTGCACAAGACCAGATATTGCACATGCAGTGGAAGTTGTGAGCAGGTATATGAAAAATCCAGGTAAAGAACATTGGGAGGAAACAAAGTGTATTCTCAGGTATTTGAGAGGTATTTCTACTCATGCATTATGTTTTGTAGGTTTAGATACTTTTCTACAAATATATTTTGATTCATATATGGCAGGTGATAAAGATAGTAGGAGGAGAACCACAAGGTATGTTTTTACTATAGGTGGAACAACAATAAGTTGGATCTCGAAAATGGAAAAGGTTGTTTCACTTTCAACAACAGAAGAAGAGTATGTTTCTTCTACAAAGGCTAGTAAAGAGATGATTTGGTTACAAATATTTATGGAGGAATTGGGAAAGAAGAAGAAGAACAACAGGTTTTCATGTGACAGTCAAAGTGCCATTCATCTTGCAAACAACTCATCCTTCCATTTGAAGACTAAGAATATATAGCTGAGGTACCATTTCATACGATCTGTCTTGGAAGATGGAAATTTGAAGTTGTAAAAGATACACACTAGCCATAATCCCGTAGACATGTTAACAAAGGGAGTAACTAGGGAGAAACTAAGTTCCTGCTTAGTTTCAGTTGGTATTCAAGAATGAAGATGAAGATGAGAAATTTTCCAGGTCCAAGAAGGTTCAAAGTCCAACATATACAACAATAGTGGAGTTGTTGAGATCAGTCTCTAAGTGGGAGATTGTTGGTTGTGGAGCCTGATTATCTTCCTGATTCAGAGGTCTTTTATTTTCAACTGTGTTTATACCCCATGAAGTATTTACACCCTAGAAGTATGTACACTCTTCCACACGGGGGAGTGGAAATGGATGTTACCCCCTCTGTGGGGTACAGGGGGGCTATCCCCCCGATTGGGGGGTATGTGGGAAAGTGATCCCCCGAAGGAAAAATTGCCTTGTAAATGTATATAGTAATTTCATTGTAAATTTGGATCGTTCATTATAAGGTCGGAGGTCTAATGGTAGAAATTGTGTCAGGGTTTTTTTCCCTAGAAGTGTCACACAGCCACTATGGAAAATAAGATTTTATTTTTCTTTATTTGTCTTTTCTTTGAGGGACAGAATCCCCAAATTTCTATGGGGCTTAGCACAAACCTCCCTTCCCATATCCTCCCCCATGTGATCATTGGCTATGACCATGAGCCTTACCAAAATGGCACTTCCAGCTTTCACGATTCGGGGAATCGTGATGCAAGCGTTCCCCTGTTCCCTGCCTTTCGAAATATCGAAACCCGAAAGGATATAACAGATCCTTAGCTCCTCCCTTGGGTCGCTTGTCATACGACCAATCCTATGACCTAGTGCTAATCCTGTAAGTGCTTTCGGGGTTTCGCGATTTGGGAAATTGCGATGTGAGTGTTCCTCCATTCCCTTTTAAATCCTCGAGACTTGAAATTCCAGTATCATCCAGATCTATGGTTCAGATCGTCGGCTCGACCAATGGCCCAGATTAAATCCCAACATTCTATCTTTTGGGATTTCTAGCGGGGTTTCCACTCCTATTTCCCCAATCTCCAGAATCCCGGTGGCTTTAGATATTCGCCACACATCCCTATAAATGGACGATCCAGATTCTTTCGGTACTCCTCCTTATACCACATGACTCTGCCATGTGACCTAGGGCTCATCCACAGAGTGTGTCGGAGTTTCATGTACCAGGATTTCGTGACTTGCGACAATGAGGGGCCTTTCCCTTTGGTTTCCCTAGTGCCAGAATGCTGAAACCCATTCACTCTTAAACTGATTCGGGGTTTCGCGTACCGGGATTTCACGATTGGAAAGGATGAGGGGTCTTGCCCTTGGGTTTCCTAGGTGATGAAATGCTGAAACCCATTCACGCTTAAACGGATTTGAGGTTTCACATACCAGGATTCTGTGACTGGTGAATACGAGGGGTCTTTCCCTTGGGTTTCCCAGGTGTCGAAACGCCGAAACTCATTCATGCTTAAACTGATTCAGGGTTTCTCATACCAATATTTCATGACTGGTGAAGATCCACAACAAAGATTTTCCTTACCGCTCGAAACTCTGATCCCCGAATTCCCGATATGGGAATTTATGTATGAGATAAATGATTGTGAGCCTCCCCTAATTCGAAGTTCCATAGAGCTCCGATAGATCCAATGGTTGGCATGATTCCGTGAACTGGGAGCTTGCGATGCATCGACTCCAAAATCCCTTGCCGCTCCAAACCCTGAACTCTGAATGGGTGGATATTCAAGGGTTTAAACCCTGTGTTCCTTCATTTGATCCAACAATTGTCGGGTATTGATGCTAGATATGATGGTTCAGATCCATCCCCCTTGCATGTTCTCCTCCTCTAGATCCATCAGTCTTTGACAGATCTGGGGTATTTTAGAAAGGATTTCGATCGTTCGTAGACCAAATGATGGGGTAATCTCTTTCGATAGTTGGACTCACTATCCTTTCTGATCTTGAATCATGAAATTCAGCCTCTCGAAGCTTCAAACTCCCATGACTCTGAGACCTTAGAGAGCTACTCTTTCTTGCACAAGGTTTCCAGACCTGGATCACATGAACCTTCAGATGGTTCTTGGGAAATTTTCCCTGATCTTAGTCGAGTTCCTGGGTAAAGGTTTGGTACAGTTCCAAGGTTTATGGGGTAATTCCCGGGGGAGAGTACTCTCGAGGAGCCTTCCTAGAATATTACGAGAATCAAGAAAACAAGACAATTCTCAATGGAGAAAACTCATGCCCCAGACTTAATCATTTGTATATAAACCAAATATGGCACGTAAGTATACACCTACACCCATTATTTCCAGTCTAAAACACCAGGCAATCATTCCACATAGAAATCATTATGGGTGTATAAACATGAACATGTATTCATGATATACAATTCAAAATACAAGCCATAAATACTTATCAGAAACACTAGGTCTGACGCAACTGCTGAGAGGGGTGCTCATTTCCACCCAACCGTAGGCTCAGTGACTCCAAAAGGATTTACCACTAGCCAACCCCGAGCTAGACCACGATGCTTGAGGTTCAGTTTTCTACTTCCAACTCAATGAAAGTTAAGGACAAAGGTTACTCTCCTTCTCCTCTATTTAGAACTCCCTATGTTTCTAGATTTTCTCCAGTTCTTCCCTGTGATCCCTGTAGCGCGCGTTCTCTCCTCTCTTTTGTTACCACACTTCCTCTCTTGCTTTTTCTCTACAAGATTGCATGTGGCACGAATTTCCCCATCCACAGTCAGGTCTAGGAGTTGTTACAGATGGGAAGTTCACCCCCATCCACTCATTAACTCTTGAGGAGTCTCCCCACCTACCAATCTGACAACAAATCCATTCTAGGGTCAGAGAGTTGCTTTGGTCTTTGAGCAAGTAAAAACCAATACGGTACTGACTCGGTGGAAGTTAACACAACCATTCCAGGTCCCTTCCACCACCTCTCATTAGCCATCATGGTCTCTTTTAACACATCCCCCTCCCAGTAGTCATGCAATACATAATCATAACATAATTTACATTCATTGACCTTTTAAACAATGGTTCGTCAAATCAATCATTCACATATTTGAGTTTGCCTCAGTTCTTGGCCAATATAGTTATTTTTATAGACTGGGGGAAATAGGGTGTTACAATTCCCTCCCCCTTAAAGGAACATCGTCCTCGATGTTCTATCTATCAATATGAAGTGTATGTACATAAGTAAACAAAGTTGGATATGCCTATTTCATGGCATCTTCCATTTCCCATGTAGCCTCATCTGGGCCAAAATGTTTCCACTGCACCTTGACCTATGCAATGGTTCAGATCTTGAGTGGGGTTTCCTTTCTGTCCAATATCCATTGAGGTTCTAGCAGGAATTCTTCCTCCAGTTCCACCTGGATCATAGAACAGTCAATTATATGATTAGAATCGTGTACATATTTCTTCAATAATGAAACATGGAAAACATTATGTGATTTTACTATGGGAGGAAGTGCTAGCCTATAGGCTACAGGTCCGACTCTATCTAGAACTTCAAAGGATCCACAATACCGAGGTGCCAACTTGGCAGAAGTTCCCATCCTCAGGGAACTCTTACTGGGACTAACTCTGAGATATACATGGTCCCCCGTCATGAATTCTCTTGGAGTTCTCTTTCGGTCGTCGTAACTTTTCTGTCTATTCTGAGTGACGTTTAGGTTTTTCTTTATCTAAATCACTTGTTGTTCCATTTCTTTCAACATGTCAGTTCCAATAGTAATTCGGTTTACTGGGTTAATCCAACTGACTGGAGTGTTGCATGGTCTACCATAGAGGACTTCAATAGGACTCATCTTCAGGGATTCTTGGTAGCCATTATTGTAGGCAAATTCCACCAGTGGCAGGTAATCTTCCCACTTTTTGGGTTGATGCATTACGTGCATTCTTAGCATGTCTCCTAATATTTGGTTCACTCTTTCCATCTATTCATTGGTTTGAGGATGATTGGCTATGCTAAACAATAATTTGATCTCTAGACCAGCCATCAAGGATTTCCAAAAGTTGGAAATAAATTTCGTGTCTCTATCAGACATGATCTCTTTAGGCATACCATGTAGTCTGAATATCTCCTTCATGAATATGCTGGCGATATCTATTTCCGTGCAAGTCGATTTGACGGGGATAAAATGGGTGGAATTGCTCAGTTTGTCCACCACTACCATGATGGCGTCATTCTGTTTGGTCGATGTTGGTAATCCAGTGATGAATTCCATGGAAATGGTTTCCCATTTCCATTCAGGGATTGGTAGAGGTTGTAATAATCCTGTTGGGTGTCGATGTTCTTCTTTAACCTATTGGCATTCTAGGCACTTATCTAAATAGTTAGCTATGTATTTCTTTAACCCAAGCCAATATAATTGTTTCCTAGTGGCCGTGATCATCTTCTGATATCCCGGGTGACCAATATATGGTCTTTTATGTAGTTCATCCATTATGAACCTCTTCAAGTCATCACAATATGGAATATACAATCTATTTATGTAAGTTAGCAGACCTCCATCTGTCATCTAGTAGCCTTCTTACTTTATTCATGTGGGTTCTTTCTCTAGGTACGAGGTCATGGTATAAAATAATGTGTCTGTTTCTTGTGCATTCCTGACTCTTTCTTTGACATTTGTCTCGCGGGTACTCACCGCTGCCAGGTGAATTGTTTTCATACTTCTACTAAGGGCATTGACCACCTTATTTTCCTTTCCCTTAACATGTTTTATTTCAAAATCAAACTCACTAAGGAGGGCCATCCACCTAGCTTGGCTAGCATTGAGCTTTGGTTGGTCAAATAGATATTGCAATCCACAATGGTCTGTCATAAGTACAAATTTCCTTACCAAGAGGTAATGCCTCCACATTTTTAAGGTGTGCACTATGGCAGTTAGATCTAGATCATGGGTCACATAGTTGGCTTTGTGCTCATTCAATTTTCGGGTTTCATAATAGACTACGCTTCCTTCTTGCATAAGGACTCCTCTGAGCCCTTTCTTGCAGGCATCTGTTCACACTAGGAAGTCAGATTTGGGATCGACGATATTCAACATGGGTGCGTGGGTCAGTAGATGTTTTAGGAACTGAAACCTTTCTTTGAATTTTGGGGTCTAAAGGAATTTAACTCCTTTCTTCTAGAGAGTAGTGATTGTACAACCAATCTTGGAGAATCCTTTTATAAACCTCCTATATTATCCTGCTAAGCCCATAAAAGATCTGATATCTGAAACATCCTTTGGGGTAGGCCATTCCATGATAGACCTAATCTTGTCAGGGTCTACTGCTACTCTTTCTTCAGATATGATATGGCCCAAGTAATGTATTTGCATATGGAAAAAGTTACACTTGCTAAATTTGACATAGAGTTGATGTTCTCTTAGCACTTGAAGCAGAAGTCTAAGATGTTCCTCATGTTCCTCTCTATTCTTCGATTAAATTAATATATCGTCAATAAAAACCATTACAAATTTGTCTAGGAATTTGCTGAGCACATTGTTCATCAAGCACATAAAAGTGGCAGGGGTATTGGTCAATCCAAATGGTACTACCACAAACTCATAGTGACCATATCTCATCCTGAAGGTAGTTTTGTGGATGTCTTCACCCTTGATTCAGACTTGATGGTATCCAGATCTCAAGTCAATCTTTGAGAATATGGAAGCACCTCCCAATTGATTTAATAGGTCATCGATCCTGGGTAAGGGGTACTTTCTCTTTATGGTTACCTTATTGAGATGTCTATAATCTATGCACAGTTGGAGGGTACCATCTTTCTTCTTCACAAACAGAATAAGTGCTCCCCATGGGGAAACGCTCGATCAAATATAGCCTTTGTCCATCATTTATTTTAGTTGTAATTTAAGCTTAACTAGCTCGGGTGTGCTCATCCTATAGGGTGTCCTAGACACGGGTACTGCTCTCGGTGAAAGTTATATCGAGAAGCCAATGTCCCTTCTGAGAGGTAAACCTAATACCTCTTCCAGAAATACATATCTATATTCTCTTAGTGTGGGGTGGTCTTTGAGGCTTGGTTTGTCATCTTCAACTGATTCCAACACCTGTATCGCATACAGTGGACATCCCTTTCTGTAATACTTTCTCATTTGGAGAGTTGATATTCGTCTCACTGAGACAGGTTTTTGGATCCCTTGAAGGGATATCCTTCTTGATCCTTTACACCTGTATCGCATACAGTGGACATCCCTTTCTGTAATACTTTCTCATT
>CBVK0100525466.1:0-10749 GCA_900067695.1 Picea abies
TATTGTATTGGATTATGAAAATTTACTCTTACATTATGAGAAAGAATGAGAATTGACATGCTCATTGATTTGAAATATTGTAGGAAAATGATGAATGTTGAGGATCTAGAAAAGTACCAGACTATGAGGGAAAAGAAGAAGGTGATGTTGGAGCAACTAAATGACAAAGGTAGGGAATGAAGAAAGTCCAATGGACTTGTTGCAGCTGGAGTTTTGGAAGACACAACTCTGAAACTTCTTGGCCGAGTGCACTGGAGCCCTGGAGAGAAGTGGAACAACCTGAGGGACTGCATGGCAGAGAAAGGGGTTCATTTATTTGGGTTGTACAAGGATGAGAGGGAAGGAGAGCTTGCTAGTTGGAATTGTTGCCAGAAATATAAATTTTCAAGATCATTATACATGTTTTGGGTCGTAATTCCTATGTATGCATGTTTAATTATAGGTCAGAGTCCCTATGTATATAAGATTGGGATGTATTGCCTATGTGGATTAAGGCCAGATGGCCTATATTTGTAATGTTAATAACATTGGAATGGTGTTGTGCACTGAGGACAGTGCCAAAATAAGTGGAGGGGGACGTAACATCACAGTTTTAACCCTTATGAACTATAATGTATTATGTAATTGTAGCTCAGACTACTGAGCTAGTAAAGTTGAAAAAATGACAAAGTTCCTAGGGAATATAATACTTCATATACATTAATAAAATACGCCACTGGATATAAGACAGATAAGGAAAAAAGAGATAGGGGGCTATGATTCCATGAGACAGGGGGCTTGGGGGGATACGTCTTTTTATTATTATTTTATTTTACCCATAATTGATTTTGTAGAGAAAAGGGGTTACATGCGCTTCTTGGGAAGGAGGCCATGTGTCTCTTGTCTTCATGTAATTTAAACATCCCTTGGGGGTTGTTTAGGTATTCTTTTTCTTTCTTCCCCTTGTTCTACTTCTTCATCTTTCCTCACTCATTCGGGATAATTAGTGTGCTCTTGGTGTGAGCATGGATACGAATGGCATTTTGGGTGGCTCTTGGTTAATTTTTCTCATACATGTGAATCCTGAGAGTCTCGGCATGGAGATTCTTGACCATGAGAACTGGAGTCTTGGAAGGAGATGGACAAGCCTGAGGCACTGCATGGAAGAGAAGGAGGTCCATTATTTGGGTTGTGTAGGATGGGTAGAAGAGAGATAGTGTACTTTGGATTGTTATGAGTGGTGAAAAGGCCTGTGATGGCTTGAGTGATTAAAATCTTGTTAGATATGAGATTGATGGCAGTTCAGAAAGAACTATCCACAGCTGAGAATCCTTGGAGTTTCCAGCAGGGAGATTTCCTGACCAGTAGCAATGGAGCCCTAGAGAGAAATGAAATAGCCTAAGGGACTGCATGGCAAAGAAAGGTGTTCATTTCTTTGGGTTGTCTAGACTGAGGGGAAAAGAGAACCGAAATTTCAGACTTATTTTGAGGTTGGGAAGATTGAGAGCTATTTATCCAACTGTTGTGTGTTTAGACTTGGCCAAGGACCCATCCCTATGGATTCATAACCCTGGCTCGAGGGTGACCTATTGTTGAGAGTAAAAGAACAATAATTTCTATGGTTGGGAGGAATTTCCTTGGTCTGCAACCAATTGGTGAACGTTTACTTGAAAAGATAAGTGCTCTCTGTGTTTTCTATGTAATGTTTATTTACGATGTGTATTTAATTACTTCTGAGACATGTATTCTTAATGTGCTTATCTGTTGGTTATTTGTTGTACATGGCATGTTGTTCACTGCTTTATGTTGTAGCAAGGATATTTTCTTATGCATGCGGTTTTCATGCCTCTTTTATTAATGAAAAGTCTTTTGAATTCGAGATAAGTTTAGAGAATCGAGGCTTTGGACTGCAGCATGCCTCGTCTGTTGGTGGCTGGGTGTGTTGTAGCCTGTCTAAGACTGTTTAAGTGTCATAATCTCGCCCTTGGGTGGCCAGGTATGTTACATTCCTGGTAGGACCATATGTGATCCAATTAATGTAATAACATATGCAATCAATAAGACAAAGGATTAAATAAGCACAATATTGGCAGACGAGTTATGTTGATGCGCATCGCATTGACCGTAGTTATGAAGTTGATAACAGAGTTTTCTTGTGGATAAAACCACACAAGAGTTCTATCAAGTTTGGAAATGGTGCTAAAATCTCTCCTAGGTTTGTGGGACCTTTCAAAGTGGTGGAAAAGAAAGGACTCGTGGCTTATCGACTAACATTTCCTGAATCTTTGAGGGGTATGCACAATGTATTTCATGTATATGTTTTGAGACATTATATTAGTGATCCTTCACATGGTATTGACATGATTTCTTTGTAGGTTTCGGATGAGGATGCTTTCATGATCGAGCCAATCCACATTTTGAACCATCACATTTGACATCTACAGTGTCGAATAGTCGACCAGGTCAAGGTCGAGTGGGACAACTATAGTCCACACTCAACTATATGGGAGGATGCATATGTCATGTGTCAATAGATTCCTTACTTGTTTGATAGATTAGACATATATATCTATGTCAGATACATTAGTTTTCTTACATTTATATACTGTAAAAACTCTGGGATGAAGTTTAAAACAAGAGGGGGTGTATGTAACATCCCACACTACTGAGCACACTTTTATTGACTTATTCTTTGAAGATACTTGCATGCAAGTGATCCGGTTGGTAATTTGTGATTTTATTTCGATTATGGATTATACATGATGATGATGATGTGTTGTGACTTATTATTATTTCATGTATGTATATTGGAAGATGGTATTGACAATTTTCCTAAGTGTGCAAGACACATGATAGGTTATGGATGTTGATCGCATCAATGGACTTCCTTGGACTCCAGATTGAGTCAGAGAGTGAATTGTATTTTGATTGAGTATTTAATTTTACGCACTTGTGACATACGATTGTTTATAGTATGATTTATTTATATGGATTATTGACACAGGTTTTATTAGTCGATGCAGGATTGAAGATACTTGCTAATCTGACTCACATAAGGAGTAGAGGGGCCATTCATAGAAACCAAACGTTGAGGGAGAGGTGTGGTAGCATCCCTGTCACATCTTATTATCACTCTTGTCATGGTCTGAACTGTAAGTTAACAATTACCTAGTTTGAGAGGTCCGCAATGTCATGAGGGCAGACCGAGACAGTCGCTCACGAAAATTCTAAGGCATGCGCATTAAGGTAGAGTCCTTATTCCTTAGAATCCCTTATTCTCTCACAAGGTTGACCAAGTGGAGTGTTGACTCCAAGGGTTGGACAAACTTCCAAAACCAGTTAAAGATGAGTGGCACCCTTGGAGCATGGGGGTGTGTCTTGAAGGGTACATTGCTTAATTAAAACTTGACTCAATAAATCTAAGTGGCCTAGAAAACATTGAAATGATTAGACCTTATTTGAATAAAATAATTAATTAAAACTGTAAATTATTAAATATAAATCCCAATAAAATTCTAAGCCTAATTCTAAGACTAAGTCTAAGTCTAAATTTAATTAAAGGACTAAATGAATTATGAAATAAGTTAAGAAATTGAAGAATAATACAACTCTAGGAAAAAGGGGAATAAAATATAAAGATTGGATAAATTGCACATGTGTGCATGAAATTAATAAATGGGATTTTTAAAATAGAAATAAATAAAATATGAGACAATAGGTGTACACATAGAATAGTGTCTAGAGTCAAGCTACCACTAGTCTAACTAGAATAAGACTCATATTGCAACTCTAACTAAGATCTAGTCAGGAGACACTCATTAAATGAGATTTTGGGGAACAAAAGGACAACTGAGAGGGAAAATAGGAACACATTGGGGAATGTGAGGGAAATTGGATTTTAAAATAAAATAAAAATGATAATTACTTGTACAACTTGGGGAGAGTGTGACAAGTGTGTGGTGGAATAGTCATAATTAATTTATTCTAAAAAGTTAATTATTTTTGCATGAGGACATGTATCAATGAGGAAATTTCTATAAAATAAATGGTGTAGAAGGAAAATAGATCTCACCTATTCTTGGTAGGTTATGATGCTAAAATTATTGGGGATTGTGTTTTACTTGTGAGAGTTGTGATACCAATATTGAAGAAAGAGTGAAAGCTCTACCTTGCAAGGAAATCTTGAACCTATTGTTTTTGGTTTCTTGCATCTAGCCCCTTTGCGGCCCCAAGGGCTAAGGGGGAAGAAGAGTACCCTAGCATTGGATGGGAGGTACTAGTGAAGTCTTTGGATTAGAAGGTGGAAGCAAGGAGGATGTGCACAAGCTTCCAAATTGAATACTTCTTCAAAAAGGTCATTATGTTGGTTAAGGTATTTTATTTGCAAAATTATTGTTATTAATGGTTTATTGACTGTACAATGAGTGTGCAAGGAAGTATGTTAAATTTGAGATGTAATTTTCTAGTTATACATATCATATTATGATTACGATAATGTTTACTCTAGTCATCTTAATGTTAAATAATGATAATATTGACAAATTTTCAATATGATTATTGGTTATAATGATCTTATGCACTTATAGAAACATATTGATTTTTATTTGTTTGTAATAACAAAATGATGCAAATTTTGGTTTATGCCTGTAAAAAATTAGTTGTAGTTCCCTTTTGTTCATGGATAAAATCGTATAAAATTTCTTCCTATAACTTAAGCTTATCATATTGAATTTAATAGGTGCTCTCACTTATATTTTCATTGAATTAATACAAGGTACTTCATTTAAGACCTCCTCAATTTTAATGGTTAATATTTTACAGTCATAATTGCTTCTTCTTGTGGTGTTTTTATTGCTTCTACCAATTCGAGGATATGCCTCTCATTTGATCCAAGAGATTTGAATACTTGTTAATGGAATACCTCGAATCAACTATCCTTTTAGATATGGATTGGCCTCTCTTATCAATTTTTTTTTATTCGTCCCTTTGGTCTTTGTGTATGTTTCCTACTCGATGAGATATTTACCCTTACCATATCACTGTACTTAGGAGGGGACTTAATCAGGTTGCAGAGGCCTAGGTCCCTACAAAAGATCGTTCCGTAGTCGTAGATTTAAAATGCCTTGTAGAGTTTTTCTTTTTCTCTTAATCTGTGTAATGCTTATATTAATCTGAGTTTCTTAATTTCTAGGGTACAGAAATTTATGCCTTGCATCACAGAAGATCATATTGCTTTTCCCTCTTGTTAGAGTATGATTTTTCCTTATTGTTGAGTTAGAGATTCAAGCACATAATTTCATTCAATCATCCTTGGTGTGTGTCCTAGAAGCAACCAGTGGTTCCATCATCTTCCAACACATGGGTTTATGTATAGAAGGAACTCGCTGGATAAACTTCCCCACCTGAACCTCTCCTAGCAACTACTCAGATTCCCATTGTTTTTCTCGCACTCTAATATGCTAAATTGCAACTCTAAAATTCACAACTTGCATTTTCAGTTCCCATGATTTTATGTATCGAGATTCTTAAATGTGTACAGTTCGAAATCCACGAAATTGCAATCCCTAACCTAGGAATTTGTATTTACAAACCCATGATTTTGCAGGAAACCATACCTCTATCGATTCAATATTTTTCCACTTCCCTTACCGTGTTAAGAGGAATCCTTCTCAACCAAACGGAATTTTTTGTGACCATTTTGTGTGCTTTTGTAAATATTTATGTGTTTACTTGGTTCAAAACTGATGAGACGAGTTGGTGTCCACTCGGGACAATAGAGATGAAGATAGTTCCCTTGGAGTCTACAACAAAAAACTGAAATCCCTCACCAATCATTTATTCATGGTCTACTGCCTATGAATTCCTGATCAATAGATAGAAAAGATATAACCTCTATTTGTGTGTATTCATATTATGGATGGGATGTTGTTGTTGTTAATTTTTCAATAGTCAAGTTTAAGCATGAAGTTTATTCCATTTTTAGCATTTAACCATAACCGTAAATGTTGTAGCAACCAAGATCACAAGAAGCATCCTGGGAAACCCTTCTCAACAATGGAAGAAAACCCAATCAAATCCTTTGCTATATTCCTCTAGAAATACCTTCACCACCAATATAAAACCTAGCACACAAGAGGGTGCTCAAACCCTAGAAGACTATCGCCCAAGAGAGGTGCACATTGAGGGTGCAGATATGATTTTTCCAATGGCATGTGGCTGATCTTTGTCCTCTGACATCTTCATGAAGTAGGTAGTTACAATGTCACCTTTTTGTATCACCCACAATAATTCTTCCTTTGAATTCTTTTCTTCCAGGAACTTGAAGTTGCTTGATCCATCAAGCTTATCTTCCATCATAGTTTTAGATTCTTAACAAACCCTTGTCAATTAGGCTAGAAAACCTAACAACTAGGCTAGGTTAGCACTTTTAGGTTTTGTTGAACTTATGACGACCAACAATAAGCCTTTGAAACATAGGAGAACACTGGTGAGTTGAAGAGTTCCTTCAATGAGTTGCAGAAACCCTAATTCTGATTTTTTTACAGAATTTAGCGAAACCCTAGAAACCCTAGGGCCAAAATTTCAAAATTCTCGGAATGTCACTCTAAGAGTCTCTGGAGGTGTGCTAGAGGAGGTTGTACTCTCTTATGCAAAAATTATCCAGAACATTCAAGTATTAAGGGTTGAAACACCTCATAAAGGAGGGTCATGCAGATTTTCTCGAAACCCTAGGAGGGTCGTACGGTTCTGCAGAAGAGGAGGGTTGACTGGTAAAATCTTGTAGCTTGTGCAATCGATTCTTCAAGACCTATGATCTCATACCATGTTGATTTTTCAATAATCTAGGTTAAGCATGCATTTCATTCCATTTTTTCATCTATCTTAACCATAAACAATATTGTTGCAGCAACCAAGATCACAAGAAGAAACACCATGCACGAGAACAAAAGAAGTATCCTAAGAAAACCTTCTCAAAAAGGGAAGAAAACCCAACCAATCCTTTGCTATATTATTCAAGAGAAAGACCTTCACCACCAATAAGACCTATCACACAAGAGGGTTCTCAAACCCTACAAGATTAGTGCCCAAGAGAGGTGCACACTTTTCCCAAGAAGATGTACTTGCTGAAATTTCCAAACTCATGTGAAAGATATGATTCCTCAATGGGGAATTTACCTTTACTTATACTAGACTGAGCCTGTCAATAGAAGTGTCTATTGGCACAACAGGGCCGACCTCACTAGCTTATAATATAATTAATATTGACCAAATTAATTATCTTTTACATTAATTACCAGTCACATTAAGGTGGGGCCGACCTGTAACCTTTACATTACAATTAGGGTTACAGGCAGGTCTGACTCTTGAAAAATATAGCAAGGGATGTTACACACCCAATAGTTCTCATCCACTAGGGGCACATCCATAGGGATGTCCATTAAGGTGGGGCCAACCTATACCCTTTACATTACAATTAGGGTTACAGGTAGGTCTAAATCTTGAAAAATATAGCAAGGGATCTGATACACCTACTTGTGCTCATCCACTAGGGACACATCCATAGGGATGTCCATATCTCTAGCTCACTACATTACACTGAAGAACCACTTCTTCACTAGTGCTCAGCCACTAGGATCACGTTCACCTGTGCTCATCCATAGGCACGTCCACTCAACAGATATTCTTTCCCACTATATTACACAAGAGATTCATCTGGAGTTTCTCGTCAACTCTTTTGCTCAGAGGAGGCTAATACATCATCTTCATTTATGTTCTCATGACGATGCATCCAACACTTTAGGATTTCACACATTCACCTTGTGCTCAGCCACATACACGTCCAACTCTGTAGATAACCTTTCTCACTGTGTTACATAGGAGAGTCATTTGGAGTTCTTTTCAACTCTTTGTATAGAGAAGGTCATCTCTACATTCCAGCTCTGTCTCAGATAGAAACCACACACCCTTCTCAGGGGATTTCTCTCAGGTTTGTAAGGTGGAGAATGTCTCACATAGCTGCAATGATCCACATTTCACAGGTTTGTAAGCTAGAGAATGTCTCACATAGTTGCAATCAACAACACTCCCTCTTAGCTAGGGAGGCATTTTCCACCAGGCCAAGTCTCACATGGATGTACTTTGAACTTTTCTTTGGATGGAGTCATCAACACTCCCTCTCAAATAGGGAGGCATTCTTCACCAAGTTAGTTTGGTGAAGATGTCTGCAATCTGCTCATGTGTAGCAAGGTACTTCATGTGTATGATTTTCCTCTGCATCATGTCTTTGATATAAGGATATTTCATCTCATCGTGTTTCAATCCATCAGGAAACACTGGGTTCTCAAGAAGCTTTATAAATGGCTCTTGGTTATCATCATAGGATCCATCTCATGATCAAGTAAGTATGTCAGAAGCTTGTGAAGCCATACTACTTCACACACTCAATGGTACATAATCTGCTTCTATGGTATTCAAGGCCACAAAGATTTGTGTTTCTTGCTGCATTAGGAAACCATGGAAAATTTCATGGTAGAACATCAACCAGATGTGCTCTTCTGGTCCACTGTAGTTTCTGCTCAATCTGAATTAACATATCCTGCAACCTCAAGTTCGTTCTAGAGGCATATCTCAGGCCATATCCAATTGTGCCTCATGTTTTGTTGTTGTCTTGTGAGTTTGTCTCGATTGACTCGTGAAATGACTAAGCACATTCACTACATGGCATCAATCAAGTTTGGTGTTAACTAGATACATCAATGATCCAATGTGGATCAGTCTCGTCTGAATCATCATCAATATTCTCCTTTTAAATTTATCACTGATCCAATGTGGATCAGTCTCGTCTGAATCATCATCAATATTCTCCTTTTAAATTTATCACGGTAGATTTTTCATTTTGTCATACTTGAACTTCTTTAGTATCTTTACTGTATATTTTCCTTGATTTAGGAAAATATCATCGGTCCTTTGTCATACTTCTTGTCCCGAGAAGTAGTGCATCATACTCATATTCTTTATCTAGAATTCAAAATTCAAGGACTACTTGTATCCAGCAACAAGACTTCCTGAATAAGTCACCAAAATCAGGCCTTTGTCATCAACACTGTAACGATATAGGTTTGGATCAACAACACTCTTGTTGAACTCCAAATTCATCAATAATTTATCTATTTGATATAGTTTCCAACTCATGGATGGTAGTACAGATGGAAGTGCATCGGGCTTACTAGATCAAGTGTCTCATCATGGACAACTCCCTATGTTTTGAGAATCCTTCGGCTATAAATATTGCTTTTTATTTCTCGAGACTTCCATCAATTGCATGCTTGATCTTATAGATCCAATTGGAATTCATCACAAACTTCCCTTCTGGTCTCTGAACAATATATTATACATTATTTTTTAAGATATATTGGTATTATTATGTAATGGCATCTTTCCATACCTGTTCTCTTGTTTCTTGTCCAAGACAAGGAGGCTCAAAATCAATGAAGTGGCTCATGACTGAAGGATGGCTCGAAAATCTCTTTTTCTTTCTCGGGATGTGCCTTGAGGGGCCTATGTGTTCTTCTTCATCTTGCATAGCTTTGAGGAGCCTAGACATGCCTTTTATGCCTTATTGTAATATGTATGGGTATATCAGCTGGAGCAGCTGAATCAGATGGAATACTGTATGTCTCCTCTGAACTACTGAAGGGGGAGATGATATTTTCTCTTTCTTCCTTTTATTTTTTTTACTCCCTCTTGAGTCAAGTAACTCTCTCTAAAGTCTGAAGGATGGAATTTTTCTTTTATTTTCTTGCTAGAGATTTTATCTCTTCTTGACTAGCATAATAATCAATCAATAAGGTTTGGAATCTCATACCAGGGATAATGGTCCAAGTCATGAGAGCTTCCACACTGGATATCATACTCTTCACTTATTAAAAAAAATGCAATCAACTATAGAATTAATGATCAACCAATCTACCTGGATCTGTAGTCATGTTTTAATTTTAGAGGAAGTACTTATCCTCTCTCTTCTCTTCATTATTTTGAGGTGGGTCTAGATCAGTGCGAGCGGTGGAAGGATATTGTCTTCCCTTCTTCCTAGTTGGAGAGTTTCTTTCATAGTATCCATAATTTTCACATCTGAAGCACTGAATTTCTGAAACATCTCTTCTTTGATAACCTGGATTTGATGAAGATTTTTCACCTTTAAATGTTTTCCTAAAATTTCTTTTGAATTTTTCTCCTTTCTTTGTATGAAGTGCAAGAGCATGATTTTCTTATGAGTAATCTTCCACTCCTATATTTCTAAGTATAAGTTCTTCTTGAGTACAATATGTCCATAAATGATCAATGGTTGGTAGATCTTATCTTCCATTGATACTCTGAAGGAAGGGATCCCATGATTTTGGGAGGTGGTTGAGAGTGGTTAGGAAAAGTTCTCTATCAAACATGATATCTTTGATGGTCTCTAGGTGTTCTTTAATCTCTGAAAACTTCATAAAGAAGATGACAACTGTATCACCTTTCATCATCTTAGTAATTTGAATTTGGATCTTCAAGGTAAGAAATATGAGGGTGTTGTCACTTTCAAACATTCATTTTAAAGCTTCATACATACCATGGGCTATCTTCAGGTTGGAAATACGAGGTAAGAGGTGACCTCTTATTGAGTAGATAATTAGTTTTTGTTCTTTGATATCGTCTTCCTTTCTTATCTTATTCTCGTAATTATCTGTAGTTGTGGCTGGTAGGGTTTTAGTTACCACATCCAAGAGGTCA